>CABFOW010004538.1:39852-54681 GCA_902141385.1 Timema californicum
GGGGGGGGGGGGGGGGGGGGGTGTAAAGGGGGGGTGTCCTACATCCGAATCCGATTACGGTATTAGGATGGTGTAATTCATTGTGTGTATGTGTTTTGGTTAATCACTTTTGTTAACGTTACAAAAAAAAGCTTTTAAAATGAGACCGTCGCTAATCGGCTCTTTTTACAAAACTGTTCGGTTACATCGATACCCGCAGAGATGGATGTAGTTCTTGTGGTGGCATTTGACGTTTGGTATTTCTTTTCTACGTCTATTTGTGCCACGATTACCGACAAACAAAAACAGACTTGGACCAGTTTAAGTAAACACGGCAGGGACATTCTGTTATAGTTATAACATATATTCAAGAACGGCTCATCTTATTTTGTGGTTAACGACGTTGCCTTTTTGTGAGATTTCGAAGCTATTTTGTGAAGCGGGTTGCATCTTAACTCGACGCACCTAAGCAGTCTAAGCACTATCCCACTCAGACACCAATGTACTAAATAGAAAGAGAGGGAAGAAAATGATTAGTTCACCCTGAGAGGGCTCTTGTATGTGTGTTGATAACCCTTTCCCTCTTCCTCTGACGAGTTTACACAGTCACTTTAATATTTGCTCCTTGAATACATTGACTTGTTTTTTAATTTTACTTTTTTCTTGTTTCCTGTTCTAGATATAAATATGCTACCACGAACTTGTTTTTAAATCTAAATCTTATCAGAAAGACTCCTACAGGTGCTGATAAATGATAAATCAGTATTTAAAAATATATTTTACCCATGCCACTCTAGCACTGAAAACGTCCTCCCCATGTCAGTTAGATAAATACGTCGGCGAGATTTAGCGTCTCCTTCGACGTCGGGACGCGACCGACGAATGTTTTACGCATCCAAAACTTTGGTGAATTCTAGGGATGTGTTCAGTGACGAGATAAATACCTCGACACTGTTTTTAAAACGTGGTTTTCCGGGGATCGCTATGTTTGCTGCTGTTAAACTACACGGCTCAGATTAAACAGCCTAACCTCCAGGGGAAACGGGGTTTATATTCCAGTCCCTACCCCCGTACGTGATGTCTGTTTTCTACTCTTACCCACACACCCTTTGTTTAACATACGGATATCGTCACAGGTGTGTTGTCCCGCGGTCATAAGGGGGTCCATAGCCATAAGGTGGTCCATAGCCATAGGGTGGTCCATAGCCATAAATGTGATCCATATTTATAAAGTGATCCATAGCCATAAGGTCACTATGGATTAATGGAGCCGCGCTTTGGGTGCCAATTGTAACACTATGGAATCTATCACGCTGCTTCGGGCGTCGATTGAAACACTACGGATCAATTCCCTGATATAAGAATGCTGTTATGATTTATAGGTTGTCTATAGCTCCGTGATCGAGTGCCTATTATCACTGTACGGAAAAGATACCGTTTAACCAGCTGTATATAGATCCGTGTTCGAGCATCAATTAAATCGGTATGTTAATAGAATTAAAGAAAGGGAACTGTTGATGGCTGTTTATTCACACAAGGTTTATTTAAATGACACCTGTTAATTACTTATACATATTCCAATTAAATGTTTTATATTACTGCACACTTGTGATACTAATGTAAGTTATTTTAGATTGTGACTGCCAGTGTGTGGCTCTGACTGACTTGTGCGTGGGCGAGATGTCGGTGTAGATGTTTGGATCCCGGAGATGCCTTAAACATACGCACAATGGTTTATATATAACATACCCCTTGCCTTTCTCTCACCCTCATCAACAGTGTAAAATCTAACTAATAGAAAGAGTCCTGGCTACAGGTGTTGTGAAGGCTAGCTTCTTATTGGTATAGGGGATTGGCGTCTTCTGCCAAATACTACGAAGGTGTTCCTTTCAACAGGAACCAACGCAGTTGCTCATTTAACAGGAAAGATGGTATAGTAAATATATTTTAGTGGTGAGATCCTTTTCACATTGTTTCTTAGAAGCGCGTGTTTCTTCATGGATGAATCTTAAAAGGATACTCTACATATATTACTTTAAAGAAAAATTACCTTCATCCATGAACTTTTTACATACTTTATAGTGATCCAAACCAATATCATTACAACACATTGATTAATTTCCTTCACACGGTGATATCAACAGTTGTTGAATATCTCTCAAGGGTGTCCTGGAATTTAATGACAACTTTTTCTCTTCATTTAAAAAGTTTCTCATATAATGCCGTTATGCTCTTGACAGATATTCAACAACTGTTGATATCACCGTGTGAAGAAAATTAAACTCTTTGTTTCTACTGGAGCAATATTTGATTTATTTTGGCCAAAAAGCGTTTTTCTATTTAAAAAAAACTGTAAAAACGCTGGCCTTTTCAATCGCTCCCCTTTACTGCCACCTTGAACCACCTCTCAAGGGCTGAGTTATTAAACTAATTTTTTATTATATGTTATGACTGGCCGTTGAGATAATAGCCATAAAGGGTAGATAGAGTAATTTAATTATAATTGCATTGTGTTGATTTTTAAATTTTTATTTAATATTGTAGAAGCTTATACCATTTTGATTACACAAAATATAGAATTACTCATCAACAGTTGGTACACGACTCAAAACAGAATGAAAGGGGTTTGAACCCGAGTGCTGTCAGATTTCAATAAGGGATGGACATCAATGATGAAAGGTACAATGTTTTCTCCGTGGATGTTTGTTGATAAATTAATATATTTGGTACCGATGTACGTACAAGGAATCGATATATTTATACCTGTCGTAAAATGACTATATGTAGTAATAATATATTATTAAATTATAAATATTGTTTACATACATAATTAGTTTATGAGAGATTGTGATGGCTCTAATTAATTACTGAACTGAATTCTATGAATTACCTTGTTTATTTTACAGATAATATTTTTAGGTTCTTTATTAATGGTTACAATTTATTTGTATGAGCTAAAATTAATTCATTTATACAAAACCCATTTCAGTTAATTATGTTTTTTAATAGATTTTAAAAAATCTTGGATGTTTATTGTTCTATAACATGTCTGTGTTTTAGTTGAAGTCCGTCACTATTTTGAAACAAATTGCTCCTGATTTTGAAACCAGAATGACCCCTTTCACCCGGTATAGCCTCTTTTTATGAACATTGATGGACCGCGTCCAACTAGTCATGAGTCTTCCTACCATTCGTCATCTTATTTGAAATTGGGCCAATGGGAACCAAGGTTCGAATCTCGGTCGGGTGAACTGGGGTGATTTTTCCTAAACGGTTTTCCACTCTCCCACCACGCAAGTGTGGACCCACTTCCTCTATATTCAACCTTACCAATTCCTGACCCGTTAACTTAATTACTACTTAAGCGTATAACACGGACGGGTAGTAAGACGCAGTGCCAAGTATTATTATTATTATTATTATTATTATTATTATTGTGTCTTAGCTCCATGGCATCAGTCAGCAATCGATACATACCGACCAAGCGGCCGCCGTCTGTTGGCGAAGATAGTAGAACATTCTGAGGATAAAGGTTGTCCCGCGTGGCCAGCTCGACGAACCCCTCCAGCCATTAATCTCAGTTTTCTAGACCGGAGCCGTATTCAAGTAGCTCCTCCTTTGTCCTCACGGGGTTGAGTTAAATCCCGTCCCAGACCCATTGATTCACAGATGGCCCGGGACCTACAGTAGCTCCGTGGCTTCTTTGGTGCTGACTGACAGCTAACATCTAACTTCTAACAGTCAACATTTAGGTATATACCTAAATTTTGACTGTCAGAAGTGACAGCTGCTAAACATATGTTTTTGCAGATCATATGGTTTGGCGTAGGGATATATAATTTGGTCTGGTAAATTTTCAAAGCCGTCAGTCAGCACCAAAGAAGTCACGGGGCTACTGTATGTATCTGTATCCAAGGACTCTGATTATCAGGCGGTCTGTTTCTTTCCAACCTTGCAGCTTATTCTCGTATCACACAACACTAGCTAGCACGTCATCATCTGGCGTTGTGGGAATCAAGACACAGGGTACCGGCTATCATACTAGTTGTGAGTTTCCAACAGGCTCTATTTTCGTACTAGTTCCGACACCAATCCGTGTAATTCGACCAATCAATACGCGCTGAGACTGTGTCTAGAGAAATGGTATAAATGGCGCCAACATGGTCATCGGATGTGATTCTGTTGTTGGCGGGAAATTATTCTAAACATCCTTGTTAATATAATACCAAAGTGCCGCAATATGGCAATATATTTAATTAAAAACATGTGATCTAAAAACGACAAACTGCGTTCCAGACCCAATTTTAATCTAAATAAACTTAATAGCACGCCAACCTTGGGTGGTTTTTTTTTATAACATAAAGTGTGCGTAGGCCTAAAAAAATAACATTTGTGTATCAAGGATACTGTACTTGTACACCCACGGGCTTAGGGGTTTCTGACCACATCGTAAATAAATGAATACAAATTTAGGGAGACACTAAACGTTAGTGTCACCCCGAATGTATCTAACCTAATCTCAGAATGTATCACTTTTAACATCCCGCGAACATTATTTCGTCTTTACAGCCAGTCCCGTGTCCATATTCTTTTCCTGCGCTCCCTCTCATCATTTGCAATATCATTATTAATAATTAATATTAGTGACCTGGTGGTCTAGGGGTAAGGTGTCAGACTTTTGTGCTGGCGGTCGGGGTTCAATCCTCGGTCCCGGCAAAAATTTATCTGATTACCAAACCCTTCCTTCACCTCTGACAAGACATCTTGTGAATGTGAGGAATACCAGGCCTCCACCGTGGTTCGGATCCCACGTTAAACTGTAGGTCCTCCATTTCATCTCACAATCACCCTACCATCACACATTAGCGTAAGTGCGTATAACCTGAACGGGTAGTAAGACGCGGTGCTAATAATAATAATAATAATAATAATAATTAATGCAGCTGCTGCACCCAAAATTAATCTATAACGTCCCATCAATATTTGCACCAGAACCTAGTACCAAACTAGCAGCGTGTGATTACTCTAGTCCCGTTTCTATTGTACTAGCTAGTACACAGATATCTATGCGCTAGCTAGCACAAGCAAGTGTCGTGTGATGGTAGCTTTACGACCTAAAACCAAGTTACAGGACGTTTCCCTAAGGTGACCAGACCCCTCCCTCGCCCACCCCCAAAATAAAAAAAACCGAAGGCTCTCACGTTAACATATAATTCCACCCCTCCTAAGCTACCCTTCCTATTCCGCTGTGATTCATACACACTAAAAAAAAAAGGATAATTCTTTTCCATGAATATTAGAGATTAACTCCAGTGATGTAAGCTCTCCTTTTATTCCCCTTTACAAGCTCTCGCGGTGGTAATATCGTAACAATCGCCACCCCCTCCTACCCCTCACACCCACAGATAACAAGTGGCGCTGTGGGGAAATCATCGCACACACACACACACACACACACACACTAGCCTATGGGACAAACAACGCCATTATTCTGCGTCGCATTTAAAAAGCGGCCTCAAAGCGTGTTTACGTAAAACAAAAGAAAACCCGTTAGCGCCACTGAGTGTATGGAGGAGTAAATTACAACTATCAAGGGGGGAAATGAGGGGGTCAGGTAGAGGAACCCGGCTAAAGGAAGCCCCCCTCCACGCCCCCCTCATCAACCTAGTCGGTTTCCGTAAGAAGAGATCTCACAACAATTAACGCAGCTGTATACTTGTATTTCATTTCGTAGGCGCATGCGCACTGATTTGAGCCGGTTGGTTTTAAAGTTTGATTTGTACTTCCAAGAAGGTCTAGTGGGAAAACGGTGACCTGGTGGTCTAGGGGGTAAGGTGTCAGACTTCTATGTGGTGGCCGGGGTTCAATCCTCGGTCCCGACACAGATTTATCTGATTACCAAACCCTTCCTTCACCTCTGACAATACATCTTGTGAAATGTGGGGAATGCCAGGCCTCCTCCGCGGTTCGGATCCCACGTTAAACTGTAGGGCCTTCATTCCATCTCACAATCACACTACCACTACACATTAGCGTAAGTGCGTATAACCCGGACGGGTAGTAAGACGTGATGCTAATAATAATAATAATAATAATAATAGGAAAACTAGGACAGAGCCGAGATTGCCTCTCTCGGTGATACGTGGGGTTCGAACCAAGATGCTCAACGAAAAATATCATGTGTTCAAACCTTACCCATCGCGCTCGATTTAGATTCGAACCCCCGACCCCTCTGTCCCCGAGGCACGATGTATTGCGATCTCAACGTTTCAGACAGCGTGAACACTTGAGTCGGATAATAAAGGGGGGATCTTCTTTTACAAACGAAGATTGACGGAAACACCCGAATCAGACCCGCTTCAAGGATATGTTTCCACCTCATCAAATAGCCTCGTAACATACTCTTTATTTTTGTTTCCTATTATTCAGGTTGAACTCTCACGAAGATAAAATACCATCAACGATATAGAATATATGTCGAAACCGAGAAAGACACATAAGTTTTTTTTTTTAACTCTTAAACATTTTCCAGATTCGTTTCATAACAAAAAATCGTTCTTGTGAAAAAAATAAAAATAAAGAAAATGCTCGAACTTGTGTCTTGTGAGCTCAAAGTAGGCTAGGGAAATGGGAGGTCGGGGTGAGTTAAAGTTGGTAGAACTGATGGTCTGCATGCTCGATTCATCTGTCGAGAGCTCACACACGTGGCATAGGGATCAAACGTCAAGGGAGGCTTGGAACAAGAGGGATACAACGGACTTTATCATCATTCCGTCTTACTACCTGTTCAGGTTGTACGCCTATGTACTAATCACATTAATGAGATAAGGATTAAGAAGGATTAATTTAGAGGAAGTGCATTCGCACTTGCGAAGAGGGAGAGTGGGTAAAACCATTTAGGAATAAAAAACACCCTCAGTGCACCCGACCATGATTGAACCCCGATCTCCCCGTCTTCAGCAGTCTAGTCCAACACGAGATTAGTGCGTTAGACCACGCGGCCACCAAAGCGGTTGACTTGGTTTTAAAATAACTAGATTTATATTACATTTTAACAATATTATTATTATTAGCCCCGCGTCTTACTACCCGTTCGGGTTATACGTACTTACGCTAATGTGTAATGGTAGGGCGAATGTGAGATGAAATGGAGGACCTACAGTTTAACGTGGAATCCGAACCACAGTGGAGGCCTAGCATTCCACACATTCACAAGTTGTGATTAATACACGTCTTGTCAGAGGTGAAGGAAGGGTTTGGTAATCAGATAAATCTGTGACGGGACCGAGGATTGAACCCCGGACCCCGACATAGAAGTCTGACACCTTACCCCTAGACCGCCAGGTCACCGTGACACATTTTAGAAAACATTCTTGAAGAATAGTTAAAAGTGAGGAGTGTTTGTAGTGAAAGTTAAGACTAGATTTATATATTTGAATTTTATAGAGTTGGTTCGTTACAGACTCTTAAATTTTACCTACGAATCCCGAATCTTGGGGGGAAAATAATGAACATAAGAAGAAATATAAAAAAATACATTAATAGAAAATATAAATGTTAGAATACTTTTTTTTGCTAAGGACGTTGCCAACCTGTGACGTATTTTTATTTATTTATTATTTAGCACCGGGTCTTACTACCCGTTACTCTAATGGATTAGGAATGGGGAAGGTCGAATTAGAGGAAATGAGCCCGAATTTGCGTGGAGGGAGAGTGGAAAATCATTTAGTAAAAACCACCCCCAGTTCACCCGACCGAGATTCGAAACTCGATCTCCCCGTCCTCAGAGGTTGAGCTCAACACGACTAGCGCGTTAGCCAACTACGCCACCGAGGCGGGTGTACCACACTATTCATTGGGCCTATACACATATTTAAAAAGATAGGGATAGTAAAGGTTTAATATCGTGAATAAGTACCCACATTTTTATGTTGGCAAAGTGAATAAAACCCTTTATAAAAACCACCTCTTTTACCTCCAGCAGGGATTCGAATCATGACCTTCTCGTCACTGGCAAACCAGGGCAAAAGATATCGACGTCTTAGTCTGCGTTACCACATGTGCGGGTGACCCAGCAGTACTTAGTTTATATCTTTACTATAATCAAAATAAAATACAGAGGCTGATACCACTAAAACCCTTAAAGATACTCAAAACTCGTTGAATTGATTTTTTTTAAAAATTTTAATTATTTTTATGATATCTAATATGTGTCTACTGCTTATTGGTGGTTCAGCCCTGAAATAATTACGGGATGAACATAAAAAAAACCAGCCTCACACACATTGATTTAACACCTAACTGAATGTGAAAGTTAACGACCTTGCGTATTTGGAGATTTCGAAGCCATTTTGCGAAGCGGGCTGCGTCTTGACTCGCCAAACTAAAACACTCCAAGCCCTGTCAAACTAAGACGGCAATATACTAAATAGAAAGAGAGGGAAGAAAATGAGCAGTTCGCCCTGTTAGGCCTCTAGTTTATCTACTTATAACACTTCCCCCCTCTTCCTCCGACGAGTGCAAACACTCCAAGCCCTGTCAAACTAAGACGGCAATATACTAAATAGAAAGAGAGGGAGGAAAATGAGAAGTTCACCCTGATAGGCCTCTAGTTTATCTACTTATAACACTTCCCCTCTTCCTCTGACGAGTGCACACTCCAAGCGCTATCACACTCTGACGGCAATATACTAAATAGAAAGAGAGGGAAGAAAATGAGCAGTCCACACTGTGAGACCCTCTAGTTTACATGCTTATAACACTTACCCTCTTCCTCTGACGAGTGCAAACACTCACTCAAGAATTTATCGTTTTTGTTTGAATGTTAAAATATTTAAAACTCTCCGAATAGAACGCATATACATTAATATGAAAAAATCCTATCTTGACTTATCATTACGTCATAGGTACCCGCCTCGGTGGCGTAGTTGGCTAACGCGCTAGTCGTGTTGAGCTCAACCTCTGAGGACGGGGAGATCGAGTTTCGAATCTCGGTCGGGTGAACTGGGAGTGGATTTTCCTAAATGGTTTTCTACTCTCATTCCACGCAAATGCGGGTTCACTACCTCTAATTAAACCTTCCCAATTCCTAATCCAATAGCGTAATTAGTACTTAAAAGCGTATAACCCGAACGGGTAGTAAGACGCGGTGCTGATTATATATAATAGTGTGGTACAAAAAACTGTAAATAATTTAAGAAATTTGGAATATTTAAAAAAAATATACACTTACCCAATATGTAACACTTAAAAAAAACTGTCACAAACGAATAATGTTACATAAAAATTTTAAAGGTAAAGTTATTTTAATAATAACGGTATCTAAATAAGTATGTAATATTTTATCAAATATTTTTTATATTAATTGAAATTTGTGTCTTTTCGTTTATATCTTCCGTTCCGTAAAATTAGACCACTGGGCGATTTCAATAGAAATAATATTATTCCATTAATATGCAAATCAGAACTTCGCTACAAGATTTGTGCTAGCCAAACTGCTTTAAATTAATCCCTCAACTTTGATTAATCCGAAAAAACCATTCAAACCGGATATTGTTTGAAAACTTCACGACTGTTATTACTTTACAAAACAAACCGAAGCGATAAATTCAGAAAATATCTTAGCTCGAATTCTTGTAAGTTGTAAAAAGTCTATAATTATAATTACATAAATTTATCACGGATATAATATACATATTTGGTTCATCTGTGTCTATTTTAAGAAAACGTTGTCTTTGCGTTCGTAGTGTGAATCACTATTCTAAATTTGAAACGTAATTTAATTTATAACGAATTAATTAATTTCCCCGGTGTTGGATCTCATTCAGAGGAATTATAACATCACATTTAAACTGGGTCTGGGAAATAAATCTGTTTATTAAGGCAATAGCTTTGATAAGTTTAAAATGAGTATTTCAAAGTCGCCATTAGATAACTAAATTGCTAAGTGCTTCACATCACGTAATTGTTTCTCATAATAATTTTATATTATTATTATTATTATTATTATTATTATTATTATCATTATTATTATTATTATTATTATTATTATTATTAGCACCGCGTCTTACTACCCGTTCGGGTTATACGCACTTACGCTAATGTGTAATGGTAGGGTGATTGTGAGATGAAATGGAGGACCTACAGTTTAACGTGGAATCCGAACCACGGTGGAGGCCTGGCATTCCCCACATTCACAAGATGTCTTGTCAGAGGTGAAGGAAGGGTTTGGTAATCGGATAAATCTTTGCCGGGACCGAGGATTGAACCCCGGCCACCAGCATGGAAGTCTGACACCTTACCCCTAGACCACCAGGTCACCAATTTTATATTAAATTATTAAAATACAACCAGGTGAAAATTATAAGAGTTCATTTTGCAAATAGTTATGCGAATATTTACTCATGCCTAGTAATAAATATATTCATTTTCACCTAATGTAGTATTTTGGATTTTAAACCAATATTTAGTATCCAAAAAGATTAAATTTAATAAATATTTGTTGATTTACAGGGCATTATGAATTTTAAATATAGAAAAGTTTAAATGATGCTAAAGTTTACTACTAATGTCCGATTTTCACAGATATAACCTTATCTTACATTTAATGAAGTTACTAGATCCACGTTAATGTGTTCATAGATCAGGTCATGTGACCTGCAACTGGCACTTTGATAGACATCACAAATACTTACATAATAGCAATAATGATATTATAGATAGTATATTATCAATGTTGGACGTGGACATGTATTTATTTACTTGCTTCTCTCTACCTTCAAGTAAAGTGGAAAATGATTATTTTTTTAAAATAATATAATAAAACAGATTTCAGATAAAGGGGCTTGTACATAGAAATAATGGATTTGGGCTATATTTGATTAATTTTTTTAGTAAAATCAAGACGTAGAAAATTTGTCGCGAAGGAGTTTCGAGTATGTCTTAGGTACTGCCTTAGGTACAGTACAATCTCACTGGGAAAACCTTGCCTGGGAGCAAGAAATGCTATTAGATTCATCCGCCAAGTAATTTGAAATGCGGCTGTCACCTTTGATAGATATTATAAGAACGTATAAAATACATACATATACCTAATAATGTCGTTCCCTTATGGGGTAGGCAAGAAACTGTGCATATAGCTCAAGAAAAAACAACTCTGTACTTAATCCATCCTCACTAACTTTCTCCACACTTCCCTATCATTGAATACTCCCTTCGCTTCAACAACATC
This sequence comes from Timema californicum, assembly GCA_902141385.1. Classification (NCBI taxonomy): domain Eukaryota; kingdom Metazoa; phylum Arthropoda; class Insecta; order Phasmatodea; family Timematidae; genus Timema; species Timema californicum. The sequence goes on from CABFOW010004538.1 coordinate 51,062, forward strand.
CATACACCGAGTCATGCATGCTCTTTTATTATTAAAACTATTAATGTTTATCTTTCTCACACATTCGTCTACAACATTTAGCTACGTCTTACATGTCCTACCCCTTTCATTTGATTCACACACTCTACCTTCATATATTTGCTTTGTCACTCGATCCACACTCATCCTCTCGACATGCCCGAATCAAAGTAAAACGATTCTTTCCTCCCTTTCAAACCTCAATCCTTCAACACTCATTCATTACTGACTCTGTCCATACGAGTTTTACCTCATACATTTCTTAGATATCTCATTCCAACTCCATTTTCCTTGCTCTCGTGTTTCTCCTGATAAACCCACGCTTCACATCCACACAACGTATAAAATAACACTAACAATATAATAAAATGTTATAAATGTTGATGTAAAGGCCGTATTACACGTAGCAGGTTGCAGCGCTGCTTTCTGACGTCGTTTCGCAGCGCTGCGAGCTGACAAATCTGGGCTACCTATTACACACAAGCTGCATTCTGACGAATGATCATCTTGCCACTCAGTGGAGGGGATGTTATTTTCTTCGCGTCTTTCCTCCAGGAGGTTCGTAATGAATTCATTTTCTTAATTACTGATCCTCTTGTGATGTATTTGTCAACCTCTTGAAATTTTGCTACCAATTCCTCTAAAGCCTTCTCTTTACTCAAACGATCTAGGTATTCATCACCTTTAACTTTCCACAAACATGGCATTGTTCGGTACAATTCAATCAATTCTGTCAAAAACTCTTTGCTATAGTTTCTTATGTCTGTCATAATGTCCCGAACGACGAGAATAAACACATGAAAATATAAACACAGCGAACGTTGTCCACACGAATTGAGAAAATGGCGATCCTCTGGTATGGTACTACCTTATCTCGACCAGGTGCACGCATGCACAGTATAACATTTGACAAGTTGGAAGCGCAGAAAGCTATTACACGGCGCAGAAAGCAGTCGTCCGATCAGAAAAAATCAAACTGGTTTGATATTTGCACTGCCAGCTTTCTGATACGTGTACCGATCATTTAGGTACAGGTGCTACGTGTAATACGGCCTTAAGAGAATTGTATTTTCTAAATGGCCTTTCCTATGAAAATTGGACTGAAGTAGCGAGAAAATAACACACCCTCACACACTCACACGATGCTCCTATCGTATACGTCACATTTTATTCGACGTCTGGACAGATATTTTGCTATAAGAGACACTCGGAGATTGCACAGCACCCATTTTTTCTGGACGGAACCATATTCCCATCACGTCTTTATACTTCACCCACGTCAAGGGCGTCCTTCAGAATTTCAACAAAACCCAGAAAAAATAAATCTTATTTAAGGGATGTTGTTAGATGAAGAAAATTGGGAGTAATACAGGGTTTGTTTGTCCAAATTAACCGATGCTCGTGACAGATATTCAACAACTGTTGATATCACCAGGTGAAGAAAATTAAACTCTAGGTTTCTACTGGAGCAATATTTGATCTATTTTAGTCAAAAAATTGTTTTGCTCTAAAAAAATTGCAAAATCATTGGTCTTTTATCGCGTTTCCTTCCATCTCACCCTTTTGGTGGAGAGTGTTATTATCACAGTTAAGGCGCATGAGAACAAAGGCTATATAAGCTCAAAATATAATTTGAAAGAATCGATCCATTTGTACTTTCTTACCACCGATAACCATCTTGGACGTGTTTGAAGCTATGGTGAGCATAGAAGAGAAACGAGAAGGAGGGAAAAATAATCGATTCTCGAGTCTCAATCGAGACTAAGAAAAAAAAAAGAAGGAAAGTCGCTCCTCTGGGAACAAGGAAGCAGATCTTCAAAGAGGTGTCTGAGTATAGTGTTGAGAGACGCCGCTTCAATCCTCCGGCAGGTTCCCAGGGGGGATTAAAACCTCTTATCTTCGTACTGTGAGTAAAGACATTGCCAGCGACACGAGCACTCGTCACTACAAATACCCGAGAACAGCTTCCTCTCGGTGTCTGAAGGAGGGGACCTTCTTTTCAGACGGCCTTCTTTGACAAGGTTAACTTCAACACACACACAAACAAAACGCTGGGTTTTAATCCGGTTTTATATGGACGGATATGTTTTATTATCGTGTGTTTCTTTTTTCTTCCGGAGAAATAATTTTAAACTTTTTTTCTCTTTTCTTCCGGGTGTGAAAATTGTATTATAATTTTACACAGGTCAGAGAGAGAAAACACGTTTCATATTGTGAGATTTGAATCAGGGAATATATAAATCCAGACGGTATAAAATTGTCAATAAAACCACGTGGGACGAACTATAAAAACCACTAGATCTTCTTTCACATTTTTTGTTAGCACCACGTCTTACTACCCGTTCGGGTTGTACGCCTATGAACTAAATTATGCCGATAACTTACGGGATTAGAAAAGTTATATTTAGAGGAAGTATGCCCGCATTCGCTTGGAGTAAGAGTGGAAAACCAATTGCTAAAAAACACCGTCATTGCACCCAACCAAGGATCGAACCTCAATCTCCCCGTCATCGTCAGTCTAGTCTACTGTTAGATTAGTGCGTTAGACTACACGGCCACCGAAGCGGTTTTTTCACGTATTCATACGTCAAGTCATGTGTAATGTCTTACTACCCAGTCGGTTTACACGCATAAGTACTAGTTATGCTAGTGTGTTAGGGATTAAGAAGGTTGCATTTAGAAGAAACATACCCGCATTTGTATGAAAGAAGAATAGAAAAACTTCCAGGTAAATAAAACACCCTCAGTACACTCGGAACGGAATTCGAACCCCGATATCCCATTCATAAACAGTAGAACCTATTGTTGGACTAACACCTTAAAATACTCGACCACTTAAATGAGTGATAAAACATTAAATTATAGTTTTCTTTTACATCCAGAATATTAATCATTTGCGTCCTCTTTGGCAACATGTTTTCAAACCTAAATGTCGTCTATCAAAATGTTGATACTTATTTAATCAACTAATCAATCCGAGAGAATTGATTTCAACACTCTAACACCGACATCAACTAGTTTAATCCCCCCGACGAACCTTTTCAAACGCAAGTGAAATGATTCATCCAATCATCTCGTGACTAACAGATGAATATCGGCGTTAAGGTGACAGGACCGACTGTCCGTCGATCTAATTTACGTGCGGGTAATTAGGTTAAAGCAAGCTGTAGGTCGCTGTGAACAATACACACACACACACTGACCAGGGGACAGGGGGGTACCCCCATAATCCCGAAAATTTGCATACATTTAAATCCTAGTTCGTTTTAATCACCGCGTTACTTCGTGTTGGACGACACAAGAGAACATTTCACTCTGGACAGCGAGTTGATTAAAACCATAATTATATAACATTTGGAGTTCCGGTTCGGTGGGCGAATGGTCTAAGGCGTCACAATCACAATGGAATTGCCTACGATAGAGAGAATAGTGTCTGAATCCCGGACCGGTGTAATGAGGTATACATTGACTCTTTCCAGCCTGTAGCCGGTTCATTTTTAGTAAAATGCCTCAATCTTCCTCTATTATTATTATTATTATTATTATTATTATTATCACCGCGTCTTACTACCCGTTCGGGTTATACGCACTTACGCTAATGT
>CABFOW010004539.1:9279-34312 GCA_902141385.1 Timema californicum
AACGTAGGGCAATACGTATTTTTCGTATGACAGAGTATAAACTTTGAGGTATTTTATCTTCAATATCTTGATATAACTCCAACGTGGCACCCAATTACATAAATAGTGAACTTTTTTCTTGTAGGTGTTCAATCAATCTGATTGACACGCTACAACGGAAAGTACACAATGTTTCATTCAGGTGGAAAGAGGAGTGGCAATAGTTATGAAAAACAAGTGTTGAAAAGTGTTACTAAAGGGATGTGTCATAGTGATTAATTGGTGTTTGTGAGATTAAACGCTGCACCGGTAGTTATTTTAATAGTACAAGTGTACTTGATAACAACCAATCACGATGCTGTCATGGTTGAAGAAATATTCGATGAAATTGAAGTAATTATTTAACATGAAGGAAGAGGAAAAGTGAACACCATCATCATGGGTGATTGGAACAGTGTGGTCGGAGAAGGACGGGAGCAGAAGATCATAGGATCATGGGCTGGAGAAGAGAAACAACAGAGGGTAAATGCTCATCGTATTCTGCCAGCGGAACGATCTGGTGGTGACAAACACCTGGTTCAAGAAACGGAGGACAAAGGTGTACGTACACATGGAAAAGCCTAGGAGACATCATCAGTTAATAACTAAATTATATTCTTGTCAACCTCTGGTTCAGGAATGGAGTGAAGGATATCAAAACATTGCCAGGTGTCGACATCGATTCAGACCACAGCCTGCTGGCGTACCAAGACCAATTTGTATTCAGAAAAGGAACCAGAGAAGCCATCGGGATGCCAATAACAATTTCAGAGAGAGTGTTGGAAGTCAAAAAAGACATCTACACTGGTTTCATCGACTGTAAAAAAGGTGTTAGATAGATTGAAATGGAAGAAACCGTTGGAAATACTAAAAAAGATCTGCATAAACTGTGGGGACAAAAAAAACTGATTGAAAACCTGTGCCTGGGACAGCGAGTGATGGTGAGGATGAATAAGGGAGAGACCAACAGCATAGAGATAGAAAGAAGAATGAGACAGAGATGCTGTTTGTTACTCAGTCTGTTCAATTTAGGTGGAGAGTGGCTGGTCAGGGAATCTATAAAGGTACGTGGAAATTTCAGGATAGGAGGACGCGTCAACACAATAAAATACGCAGATGATTAAGCATCGCTATCCAAAAATAAAGAGGAGTTTCAGGAAATTATGGAATGGCTGGTGGAGATAGGGAGAAGATATGGCATGAAGATCAACATTGAGAAGTCAAAAGTTATGGTGTTTAAAATAAAAAAAAGAGCTGGTGAAAATCAAAATTGGAAACTTGGGGTTGGAAAACATAGAACAGTTCACAAGTAGTTGTCTGCGGACAAAGGATACCTACTGCAACAAGGAACTTAGGTCAAGTATCACTATGGTAAAGGAAGCTTTCAACAAGAAGAGGTTACTGTTGACCAGTAAGTCAAGTTGGAATTAGGAAGAAATTAATGTAATACCGTATTTGGTGTAGTGAGCTGTATGGAGCAGAAACTTGAACTCTTAGGAAGATGGAAAATAAATACTTGGATAGCTTTTAAATGTGGTGCTGGAGAATACTTGAGAAGATAAGGTGGACAGACAGGGTGACAAATGAACAAATTCTAAGAATAGTGGGTGAGAAGAGAACCCTTTTGAATGTGATTCTTCGGTACAAAGCAAACTGGTTCGGACACACCCTTGGGATGAACTCTCTTCTGCAAAACGTCATAGAAGGAAATATGAAAAGAAAGAAGAGCTTAAGAAGAAGGAGGATTCAAGTATTAGATAAATTGAAGCATATAAGAAAATTCTGGGAACTCAAAGAGGAGGCAGATAACGGGATGCATTGGCGGTCTAAGTTCACACAAAAAAATGAATTCAACTTTCGTATGACAGAACACCTAATAATAGTAATAATAATAATAATAATAATAATAATAATAAAACACACCAGTTACTTCCCACATAAATTGAGACATACTGTATATACACAGACATCAACCAATAATATCATGGCAATAGCTAGAAAGCAAACCGAGTCATGTCGTATAAAATAGTCATACTTACATTTAAGTTAATTTAATTGATTAAAATACTTACAAATTAATTTTAAAAGTTTTACAATTTAAATACATTATCTGCACTCATATTGATCACAAAATACCAATATATGACTGTTAGATAATATTGAAGTAAAAAAAACCCAACTAAATTATCAATTTTTATTTTGATGCTAATCTTAGATATGAGAATTTATTTTGAGCAGGTCTAAATCTCACACAAAAATTTAGAGGGCTTGTATAGCTTCTTTGGTATATCCTAGCTCACCCCCTCCCCTGCCCCACACACCCCGGGTACCTTCTGTACGTACACCTATGATGACTTTAATGACACATTCAACTACCGAGCACTGTACTTGATACGTGAATGTGGGAAGAGAACTTATATTGCTTTTAATACTTTATTGTAGCTCCGGTGATAATATTCCTGCTGTTAACGTTCTTTACATAAATTAAATTGAAATAAAGTGAGATTATTTAAAAGTCGGGATATCTCGACTGTGTTAGTTTAATTTAAATAGTAGTAAAATATTCCGCCTCCCATTTCTAGTTGTTGTTACCCTGTAAGACGGCCGGCAGATATTTATCTTCTCACGCGAACTGCACACACTTCGTATTAAGGTCATTCTACAGTTAACATTTGATTGCACAGTAACTATATATTCATAGAAGGTGTGCACAATTAAATATATACAATATTATTACTATTTATAACGTTAATATTATGTATATCATTAGGAATCGAACCCAGAACCTTCGACTTAGCACACAAATGCTCCACCACCGAGAGAGCCAGGTCTCATACTGGATTCGAGGCCATTCTTCACTCATATTTAAAGGCTAAGTCTTTGAGCGTGGGATAAATCCTGGATAGCTCCATAGTAAGGCATTGTTGCACTTAGCCAAAGGTTCCGGGTTTGATTCCATGTCTAGGTGTGCTTTTCAACTAATTTAAATTAATTTGAATGTGGTCTCCTTCCTTCACACGGTGTCGTAATTATAATAATCTCCAACCTGTGTGTTGATATTCCTTAATATTATTATTAATAATATTAATATTATAAATGCTAATAATAATAATAGTAATATAAATATTTAACTCTGCACACCTCATATGAATATCTAGTTAAACTAAATTTCTGCTCCATACATTACTTACTTTACCTTAGCAAAGGTATACAAAAAGCATAAAATAGTAAGATTGACCCCTTACAACTCGTGAACTATAATTATTGGAAATCAGTGAATCACTATTTATAAATATACACTGGTTAAAGTTGTGTAAATAAAACTTGTATGATCGAATGACCTTACTCGCCAGTTGCCATTTAGTGGAGCCATGATGCCCAGCGCAGCTCTTATCTACTCATGGGAGCGCCTGAGAATTAGGCAAGTCATAGAGCTCACCAGTTGAGCGGGCAGTAGGAGGCTACAGGGGTGGTCTGGCACGAGAATGTTGATTAACACCAGTAAGGCTGTGAATTAATTCACACTGGATAGACTGTGAATTAATTCACACCAGATAGATTATGCATTAATTCACAATAGATACTTTAGATAAATTAATAGAAAACTTCCCCTAAATTATACCATATTCATCTTTACCAAAATAGCTTATTTGATATTATATGCGTATAACCCGAGCGGGTGGGAAGGTATAAGTGTTGAAGTAAATAATGGCCTAAATACTTAAAATTGATCTCAAAGATTCGACTTATATTTCGTGACTCTTGAAAAAACCTTCTAATCAATAAAAAAGCGCGCCATACCGGGAGTTTGGAGAACTTCATTTCCTTTCCAACCACCAACATTGATTAAAAACCACTAAAATTTGGTATTAAATAATTTTACTTTCTCATAGCAAGAGAAAGTATTGTAATCGTGAAAAAATCTACCTTGAGATTATAATTAGTTTTTATGTTTTGTGTGAAGCTAAGCCCAAAAAAGTGAATTTTACAATTCTGTCCGTCTCTGGCCACGGATCAAAAACAGTTTGATAGATTTTGTCCAAACCTGAAATGTATATTTTATAGACATATTTTGAATGTAGAGAATGCCAGGCCTCCACCGTGGTTCGGATTCCACGTTAAACTGTAGGTCCTCCATTTCATCTAACAATCACCCTACCATTACACATTAGCGTAAGTGCGTATAACCCGAACGGATAGTGAGACGCGGTGCTAATAATACTAATAATATATTTTATAAGGATTATATAGGATTATTATTACAGGGTTATTTTTAAATTTCGACCCTAGCACTAAGATTATGGGTACTTTACTGATGAATGATTTTTGTGAGTTCTCAATTTTTCGAAAGTGGCTAATGCCTAACCCACTAGTTTGATTAGTTCATAGACGTATAACCCGAACGGGTAATATGATGCTGTGCTAAACAAAAGTTTTTCAACACAATTTGAGTGTATGAACAACAATGTTCTTTAAAAGAATGGATCATGCATTCATCATAAATTATTTTGGCTTCAACACTTAGATTTAAAGCCTAAAAACACCAACTGTTTCAAATTTCTGGTAAAATAGAAAAGGTTTTAAATTTTTTACATAAAAATTTATTTTGGTAAACATTATTATTTAAAACTCAGTTTATACTTAAGATAATGACAATACACCTTTTCCTGTAATGCGGCCTTTCAAGCATTTAAATGTTCATGTGTCCCTTATGAACAAATGCGTTTAAAGATCCTAGTCCAAAACTTAACTCTTGGATCGAAGATGACTGCATTCGTAGTGCTTTAGCCTATTTTTTTTTTCTAGCCTCCCTCCCCGCGAAAGCCGCTACATTTCCTCAGCAATTCAACCCTCCATATCCGGACCCAACGCGGATAGCCTGACCCCGTGGGTGCTAAGACGAGGTACACACGAATCAGAAGGAAATCCTGTCATTTACCAGAGCGTGCTTTATCTTACGTCCTATGGCGCACCCAACGGGGGAAACAGGCATTAGCACCCACAAATTCACGGATTTAAAATAATTTTAGTAAAAAATTAAATCATATTGGATGTGGAACTAAAATATAGAGCACTAAAATGAGTAGAATGCTTAGGTTCACTTTGAAACTAAGCTTAACTTTAAACTTAAGATTTGATATTAAAAATATGCGTTCCGTTTTGAACATTAAAAGTTCCACTGAAATTCCCAATCGGGGGGGGGGGGGGATTTTCAATACATTGTTTATAAGTCCGTAGACAAATAAAGTTTTAGTAACCTTATTTGTTGTTTAAGCCGCCAAATAGCTAATTTTATATAAACCAATTAGTGTAAAAATTGTTCTATAATTTGAAACAACCTTTTTTTTAAACACTTACTTCAACCTATATTGAAAAAACAAAGCGAAGCATATAAATTTAGCGCATTTGGTTGAATTTTATTATAATTATCAACAATAAAACGAAGAAGAAAGGCATTTACAGAACTAACATTACGTAAATAATTGTCCTAAGATACCATTGTAAGAACTCCAAATCATACATTCATGGATTCTTCACTGATTAACATAATATTGTCAAAGATTTTTATTTTATTACTAGACTTTCTTAATATAGGAATATTTGTGCACCATGATTTGCGCAAATTCTTTTTATTTCTAGTCTTTAAGTACCAAATTAAGAAAGATTTTTTTTTGCTATATAATAGTTTTCTAAGAAATAATATTGTATTAACTACATTTTTTAATGGACATTAAAAATATCTTCCCAATAAAAAATATTTATTTTTCGCTCTAGTAGACATCTTACTCAGTTTATCTGAGGCTTTGTTCATTGTTTGTAGGCGGCCCATGTACAGATCCTATTACCTCTCAGTAGCTAATAGTTTTACGCCACTGAACATAAGCAACACGTTTCCCCTCTATTCCCTCCCCTCTCCCTTTTTATAGCTCCCCTCCGCGTAGAAAAAACAGAAAATTGAATGTTTCTGGTCTGAGTAACGTTGTGCTGTTACAATACAGCAAGCAGACAACAATTTACTTGCATCTCTTTATTCCTCTTTGTACATATAGAGATAGATAGGGGGGTATAAAATAAAAAAAAAACGTTCCGGGCCGCCGAAGTTCGTTAGCACTGTATTATGTAGAGGAGTCGTTTGAAGTCACCGCCTCTCTCCCAGGTAGAGGGATTCGTCACACGGCGACAATGATGGCTCAATCGCGGCGGCAAACATCAAAGGGACAGATTACACACTCTCCGCTCTGTGGAGGGGAAGGGTGTGTGTGTGTNNNNGGGGGGGGGGGGTTCTCTTTTATTCCCCGACTAAATCACGGGTATCAGACTGAGTATCATGCGCACTTACCAGCTCCTGACCGTTTTTACAGCTCCTCTCGTCCGCTCGCATACTACCCGATGATGTTATTAAAGAAATTGAAAGTAGCGCCCATAGCAAATTATCGCGTGAGCATTTACGACGATTACCAAATTAGGAGATCGCGCGATATTATTATTATTGTTTTTAAAAGCGCTTTTAAAGTGAGTTGGGCTATTAGTGGTTACGGACTCCCACTTTGAGACAGAATCTGTCGTACCTCGCTTTTATTCGCATTAAAATAAATAATAATGCGGTATCCACCCTGGCCAGGACTCAAACCAGACCCTCCGAGGTAGTTGGTATCACAACACTTCAACGTTGTAGTCTATATCACGGGTAGGAGTAATATAATTCCTTTTTAAAATTATTCAATAATTTTTATTTGAAAAATATATCTTTTTAGTTGAGAAAAATTTACAAGCCCAAGGCTAGTACGGTATCTACATTTTTAGTTTATAGTTCAATTTTATTAAGATTTGGTGTTTACAATAATTATAAAAAGGCATATAAATAATGTGAACAAAACAACACGGAACGAATTAAAAGTTGGTTTGAATAAACCAAATAGCCTAAGTTGTAGATGATACTTTAAAATTAAAATAATAATTTTGTGACGCTGTAAGACTATTTCAAAGTTACTTAAAAATGTATGGTTTTTTGTTTCAACGATATATTATGTTTAAAAACTCGTTGAATAAAACGTAAATTCACTAACATGGGAAACCCTATCTTGACATGCCATGACGTCACAGGTGGACAACGTCCTTAAGATCTATTAATAAGATAAAAATGTTCTATAAGCTTTAATTTCTCTAAAATCTAGTAGAACCTAAACACGTTTGAAAACAGAAATTAGCTAATCTATTGAAAATAAATTTCGTCTAAATAGGTTTAACAATCAAACTAAATCTATTTTTCATTTGTTTATTGAAGTTCATCTAGTCTTTAGTCATGAACCAAAAAATAAGTATATATTTGGCACATTTTTTGATTTATTCTAACTACCCTCTATAAACAAACAATAATTCATTTACAGCACTTAGATTATTTAAATCGAAGACCTTAGCTATAGTGGCTGCGCCCCCTAATCCACCCACTCGCCTTTCAAAATCTCACTCTCGCTATAGTATTAAGTAAGTTTCTGGGTGTGCCACTAATGAACAAACAGCATATATCTATATTATTTTAGTTTTATCGACAAGTTTTCTTTTGAATACAAAGACGTCACAACCAGCTGAGGTCGACGGATTTTTCTTGAGCAATAAAAATCCGTAGGACAACTTCCTTCGGAGGGGAAGTAAAGCCGTCAGTCTAATGTCGATTGGGACATGTAAGAACCCTGGAAGGTATGTAAAAATACCTCTCCTGGTAGAACCTTTTGCTCTCACTCATAGACATTCTCGTATGCTGTTATAACCAATAGTATCAGAAAGTTCACGTTAAATACCTTTTATAATTAAATAAATTTAAAAACAATAATGCAATGAAACATTATAATTATGGCTACTAGTTAGATATTTTCGTATACCCTTTTTCGATATAGTTTAATCAGTAATTCGGGCAGTATCAACTTTTTTTGGAGGAGAGTAGGGGAGGGAGGGGTGTTAACCCTCAAAGCTCCCGCTCTATCTACATTTTAGTGTGTAGCGGTACTCCTTTTAACTATCAGGTCGTAAGCCTCGTCGTTTGTTTCGGACCACCTCTTCTAATAGACCAGGTGCTAGTTTACATTAAGTATGCATTTCAAAATGACAGAATTTGACTTCTGGTCCATGTTCTGAGGACCCAGCAGTTAAATCTTTCGCATTCTCAGCAACATAATCCAATAAGAAAGATAACCAGAAAAAGATAACCAGAAAAAAGGGAGCTTTATAGAAAATTACTATCTACATTATGATTTTATTTTATCTATACAGAGAAACACTAGTACTGCAGAGTTGATAAAGCATCAGTAATCCTTTATCGCCCCGCCTCAGTCTTTCATGGTCGTTTGTCTGGAATTCTCAAAAAAAGCAATAAAACAAAATTGATTAGTGAAATTACAGAAGTAGAGAACAATTTCACAAGAAATATGAATATATTTCCTCTTAGTCCGGAAGAAGTGCAATTTATGGATGAAATGGCACTTATACATCCTTTGTGGTCCTTTCGAAGACTAAAGCATTTGGGGATTTAGCAAGTTTTCATTTGGACAGAATAAGAAAGTGTTGCAACAAACTAATGCTACACGCATTGACGTAGTTTTTGACACGTACGGGAAATCATCCATAAAATATGAACATCAAGAGAGAAGATCAGCTGGTGAAGATTCACTATTTGTGAGAATAAAAGGAGAGAACACATAACAGCAAAATAGCAGTTTAGATACCCACACAGTAAGGAAAACAAAATCTTTTTATGTCTGTTCCTATCTAATTTCATTTTACAGAATGCTTAGGTACCAGAAGGTTTGTCCTCTTGTTATTGGTGAGTAGTTTTTTAATAGAAACGAATGCTCTGAGAAAAACTATGAGCAACATGTTTCCAAGGTAGCACATTTCACCAGTTATCACTTGGAGGCTGATTCTAGAATGTTATTTCATGTTTTGGACGCTGTTCAACATAACTATTCAGGCAGTATTGTTATTCACAGTCCTGAAACTTATGTTTTCATACTTAGAATTCGATAACTGTTGGTTGTATTGACCTTTTGATAATTGCCGGGGTAAGTGAAAATAGAAGATGTATTGGGTGCCAAATTGCTTCAGATTATTATGGGTAAACTGGGTACAAAAAAGCCCTAAGATCTGCAAAGCAAACAGTAATATCGATACTTAAGTCTCTTAAGCTTAAATACCTTTGTATAAAATAAACTAAAAGTACTTGAGTTATTATATTTACAGCATATCAAGAAACCTGGACAAATTTGTGATGCGAGTAGACATATTTTATTTTTGGCCAATCCTAACGTCTTGATTAATATTGGCTCTCTACCCTGCACTTCTGATAGTTTTAGACTCCATATACTCCGAGTATTAGCTCAACTTCATGTTTGGGAGCATTCATTAAATGCATTTGTTGAGCCACTTGATCTGTGGAGATTTGGCTACGTTACAGATTCTGAAGGTAACATACGATATGTTATAATGAAACGGTCCATTAAATAAAATCTGCTTTTCTTATGCAAGTGTCAACATTTATGCTTGAAAAGTTTATGCGTTTGTAATTTAAGCGAAACTTGGTTCTGTGAGTACTTTTCCTGTCACGTTAACGGATGCAAGAGTTTCAACAACAATGAGATAAGTATTGACGAAGAAGAGAACGGTGAAGAAGCTAATTGCATTTAACTTTAAATTTTGAGATAAATAACATTCTTTTGAGGATTAACAACTATTTAACATTTAACTCTTAATTTTTAAAAAATTAACTGAAATGTATTTTGTGTATTTAATTTTAATTTGTTCAGTCATAAAACAATACTTATTTGGATAACACATTATTCTGATATAGATTAAGGTCCCTTCATTGTTTGAGTATCAACATTAGTAAAATACAGGTTAACTTAAGTTATCAACGTTAGCACCCTACTTAATAGAAACCATTGCAACTTTTAAAAATCTTGTTACGATAAATGAGCCGAGAGTTATAGTGGAAACAAAATTCCACCCCGAGCGCGCTATTCACCCCCTCCCCTACGGGTTGTCGACCACCCCCGGAATTGATAACATCACTTTTCCCCAGAACATGGATCAGAAGTCAAATTTTTTCATACTTGAAATGCATACTCATTGTAAGCTAGCGCCTCCATTATACCTCAACTGGACTTGATGCAATTAAGTTTTGGGTTGTGTTGAACCTTTTTAGAACCCTTAATTGTGGTCTAATTTTTGGAGCAATTAGGGTTTGCCCAATACAGACGGTCAAGATTAGACAAACCCTTGCTACTCTGGGTCAATAATAATGCACTCTCTCTATTAGACCTTATCTAGATCTACTTGTAAATATGATTTATTTTAGCACCGCATCTTACTACCCGTTTGGGTTATTCGCTTATGTACTAATTACGCTTATGTTTTAGGGATTAGGAAGAATATATTTTGCAGCCGTAGACCACGTTAGACCACGTGGACAACGATCGGGTATGGAAATGCTGAAAATAGCTCCGTAGTTTATGGAATGCGTTGAAATATATTTCAGGAACTACGGTGTCGGTACAAAAGATTTCGAGCCCACCTGCGGGGACCCGAGGAACGTTGAACGCAGCGGTGAACTCCAACCTTGGTGTAATTTGTGTCGTCGTTAACAAAGGTTTATCAAAAATTATAATTTATTCACATCCCTGACGAGCCCAGAACAGCGAGTCTCCAGATGACAGACAGCCCCGAGAGACAAGGTCGACAAGACAATAAACAGTGTGTGACGTCAGACAACTTGGCTACTCCTCATTGTCTAGTTGGGGTGCAGGTCTCCGGTCAGACCTATTCACAAAGAAAACCACCCTCTCGCACACCTTGGGATTCGAACTAGGAGGCCATAGGACCACATGGATGGGGAGATCATAGGTTTATCTTTGAATTATTGAGATCATATGAGACTTGACGGGGTAGACATAACCTCAAAACCGAGAAGGAGATCCCCAAGGTTTGATTCAGTGTGGTCAATATTCCCTCGTGAGTGTGAGCTAATCACAGTACCAGATTGTTGTGTATCAATCAATCAATAAAACCAGCTAATCACGGTGCCAAATTGTTGTGTATTAATCAATAAAACCAGCTAATAACACTGCCAAATTGTTGTGTGTTAATCAATAAAACCAGCTAATCATAGTGTCAGAAGGTTGTGTATTAATCAATAAAACCAGCTAATCATAGTGTCAGATTGTTGTGTATTAATCAATAAAACCAGCTAATCATAGTGTCAGATTGTTGTGTATTAATCAATAAATCCAGCTAATCATACTGTAAGATTGTTATGTAGGCCCTATTAATCAATAAAACCAGCTAACCATAGTGTCAGAATGTTTTGTATTAATCAATACAACCAGCTAACCATAGTGCCAGAATGTTGTGTATTAATCAATACAACCAGCTAATCATAGTGTCAGATTGCTGTGTATTAATCAATAAAACCAGATAATCATAGTGTCAGATTGTTGTGTATTAATCATTAAAACCAGAAATATTTAATCATACTCGTATATAAATAAATTGATTCATAAAACTATACACAATTAAAAATAACGCAAAACTAATTTTAAAAAAATTGGCGTGACAAAATCCCATAGACTTTCTCATAATGAGTATTATTGCTTAGAAGAAGAATTTTTTTTTAAAATAAATAGATTACATTTAAATATGTTTACTCATAAAAACAAACCAACACATCATTTTGTTGTCACAATAATCCCGCTTTATAATTACACATTTTAAATCTATTTATTAAAATATAGTTAGCAAAATTCAAATTTTCAAAATAAACTATTTATAAACTATGCTAAAAATTATTTGTTATTTATAAAAATAGAAACTTATTTAATTTATCATGAAAAAATTTCATATATTCCCATTATGAGTTCATTCTTCAAGGTCGATTCCCGAAACATTTGAAATTTCTATGATTTGTTGTAATTTAACTATCCTTAAATAACTTTACTTTAGATAAATAAAGAAAGATATATTGTTATTATTATTGATATGTAAAATAGTCTCCTGATACCAATTTTGAACCAAATCGCTAAAGCCATTTTATAAAATATTCAAATTTAAAGAAAATTACCATAGCCAAATTTTCTACCCAAAACAAGTATACAACTTTATTTGTATATTTATGTCAAATAATCCTTAGACATACATTTTAATCAAAATCGTTATTGCCATTTTCAAAATTATTTGAATTTTCAAAAATCACTCCTTAGTAAATGACCCTTTATCGAATTTTCAAACAAAACTAAGTATACAGGGTTATTTGGTATGTCATACATTCTTAAGATAGCAATTTGGAACCAAGTCGTTGAAGCCATTTGTAAAATAGGCCTATTTCAAGTATTTGAAAAATAATTCTTCAGTAAATCACCCTTACACGAATTTTTGCCCAGAAACCAATTATATAGTGCTATTTGTCATGCCAAACAAATCCTAGATATGCATTTTAAACAAAATCGTTAAAGACAACTTCGAAAAATTTGGAATTAAAAAAGATTACTTATCAGTATACCACCCTTAATTATCGAGGAGCTAGGTTAAAAAAAACAACAGATTTTTGTGGTTTAGCTCTCTAAAATATAAATATCAAGTTTGAACAAAATCCATAAAAATGTTTTAGATCTGTGGCCAGATAAAGAGAGACAGACATGGGGGCAAACCAAATTGAGAAATACACTTTTATGGGATTGTGTTCACATAAAACGTAAAAAAAAATCATAATCTTGAGACAGATTTTTCACGATCACAATACTTTCTCTTGATTTGAGAACGTAACAAGAATAATGTTTCAATAAGAGTAACCTGTAGTTTAAAATGGTTATTTTATATGATGTAAAATAGATTAAAAGTGAAATGCAGTGTGTTGATATTTTAAACTAACTTAACAAAAACATTATTGGAATTACAAAAGAGGTTAAAGTTATATTCTAATATATATAAAATAGTTTCGAGGTCTTATGTGAAAATGAATTGAATCCCTTGCACCTTTGCACACAAGCGGATTGTTTAAGAACCACGTTATAGAATGTCGACATGTTTCAGCATAATAAATACCATCATCAGTAATATTATATAAACATAAATAAAAGAAAACATCAGCTCATTTTAGGAAATGCTAAAGAAAATAAATACGGATGATTAAATATAAATAAGAAATTCTTAGGTTATTAAAATATTTAAAATGTTGAGATAATTTGATATATAAATGAAACAAGAAAATTACGTTTTGTTTTAAATGACAAGTGTTCCACGTCACTGTGTGATGTTTGGCTAAATAAGGGTGGAAGTATTATAAGGGTATTTATAAGGAGTGATGACAAATTCTTTGTAATGTTTACGAATCTTCTGTATAAGGTTAGTATAGTAGGCTTTTACACGTGACGGTATTTCACCGTCGCCGTGGACGGCGCATGCCATGATGCAAACGGTGCACGCCGTCTGTATTAACGGCGTGCCGTGCCTGGTTTAATTCCCTCCAAATTTCATTCTCCATTTCCTAGTTCTGCTTCAGTGTGCTAACATGGACCAAAATAACAAGTTTTTGTGTGTATACTTGCTACATTTACAAAAGAAACCCCGTCAGCGGATACCACAAACGTGTTGGGTACACCCTTTGATCATTCATAGACTTACAGGTGGCGCGTTTGCCAACATGTTCCATACACTATCGTTCAAAGTTTCTAATTTTGGGTTCATTTCAGCACAAACTTCCCTCCACGCTGATAATAACTAGTTCCAAGATTTGTACTCCTCTAAGCTTCTGTCTCAAAGCACTGGACTCAATTAATGGAATAACATTGATCTCGAAAGTTCCGGAAGCGATAGCGTCTACTCAATACAACGGACAACGTGGGACTGAAGTGCGGTGGGGACCGACGGCGAAACACCGTGGCGTGTCAAGAGATGCATTAGACGCCACGTATCTTGACCATTTGAGCACCGTCCCTAGGTCAAGATACGCCGTGGATACCAGTGTGGCCGTCCCTAGGTCGAGATACGCCGTGGATACCGTGTGGCCATCCCTTGGTCAAGATACGCCGTGGATACCAGTGTGGCCGTCCCTAGGTCGAGATACACCGTGGATACCAGTGTGGCCGTCCCTAGGTCAAGATACGCCGTGGATACCGTTTGGCCGTCCCTAGGCGAATAGCCGTCACGTGCGAAAGCTGATTAACACAGGTTGTATAGTGTGAATAAAAATGGATGGATAGATATAAGATGGTAAAGGAGATGAAATGAGGTACTAAACTTGGCGACACTGTCACGATTAGGTACAATGCTAGTTGGAAGGTTAGGCAGGTGAGAGAAGGACATTACAGGATGTTTATGTTTTTTGGTAGGTATTTCAATGTAATTACAAGGGTTTGATTTTCAATTTGTAATTGTTCATTAATGTTGTTTTTATTATTTAATAAATATGTTTGAATACAGAAGTTTTCTGCTGTGTTTAATTTACATCCTTAATAGGAGTGGTGAAGAAATTGAATGCATTGGTTAATGGTTTTGAGTCGGTGGGTGGCTTTTTCTAAATGCTTGGTGAATTTGAATTTTGTTCTGTTGTATTTGCAATCTGAAATATGTTCTTTAAAACGAACCATTAATATCTGGCCTGATTTTCATATAACCTATATACACTTGCATTCACAGGCAAGTTGAATATATTCCACATGCATTGTGTTGATAGTTTTTATTTAGGTTGCTGTTATTTAATTTTTTTAAAATAGTTTTACTAGCGAAAGCCATGTTGGGACAATGTTTTTTTAATATTGTTTGCAATACGATTGGTTTCTACTTTCTGGGCCTGTACATTTATTGAATTTGAATCATTTGAGATGTTTGTCTTCAGATTTCTTAGAAAGATTGTAAAGGGTAGTAAAAATCATTGGGTAATTTTGGTTCTTGTCTTTGAAGGATTTTATAAACCGTTAGGTTTTTTAACAACGCATCTTACTACCCGTTCGGGTTTGAAGCTTATGTACTAATTACGCTAATGGTTTGAGGAATGAGTAAGCTACTTACAGAAAGTGTACCCGCATTTTAATGGAGGGAGAATAGAAAGCCGTGTTTGAAAAACCACCCTCAGTACACCCGACCGAGACTCGAACCTCGATTTCCATTTAATCGGCAGTTTAGTCTACTGCGAAAATAGCGCCTTGAGCCATGCGGACACAGAAGTGGGTGAGTGGGAATAATCGTTGTTTGTGGCTAGTTGCTTAGTAATATTTATTTCAGTTTTGAAATTTATCTTGTTGAGTGAAATATTAATTAGTCTGTTATTATAGCATCAGTATGTGTCGTTTTTCTGAACATTTTGTAGTCAAATTTGTGATAAATATTTTTGGAGATGGTGAGTTAAGTTTTATATAGTTTACTGTTGTTGGTTTCTGATTCAGTGGTGCAGAAAGGATACATGGGGGTTAATGTTATTGATAGTATTGTTGAGGAAAAAATGTCGTTTTCATAGATAATTAGGATGTCATCATTCAAAAATATATCTGCAATAAAAGTTGATGTTGATGATGTTCTTTAAATGGTTTAAAATAATTATATAATATTTTTGTAATACATATTTCTGATAGTAAACCAAATATGGGTGATCCCATTACTAAATTATCGTTTTGTGGATGCAATTTTTTTTAACACTGCGTCTTACTACCCGTTCGGGTTATATGATTAATTACTAATTAAGCTAATGGTTTAAGTTAATTGGAAGATTATATTAAGAAGTGTACTCGCATTTGCGTGGAGGGAGAGTGGAAAACAATTTATGAGAAAACACCCTCAGTACACCTGACCGATTGTCGAACTTTGAACTCCCCGACATCGGCAGTCCAGTCTACTGCGAGAGTAGCACGTTAGACCACGCGGCCACTGAAACGGTTAAAATTTCTGGTTGAATTCAAAGTAATTTTGTTTGTAATTGGACAGATTATTTTGGAAATGTAATCAATGTGGTCAATGGAGAAATTTGAATTGAGTTGGTCTTTTTATGTTGACGGTTTCTTGAACGGGCAAATTGGTGGAAATGTCTATGGACATATACAGTGCGAAAACTTCAGTAAAACACTAATAATAATAATAATAATAATAATAATAATAATAATAACAGTTTTGATAGTTTGTATTTTTTTACTTGTAGTACTTAACTTGCACTTTATGAACTAATGAGTGAATTTACGATGAAAGGGAGATTGTGGTTCAAATCCCGATTGAGTGTACTAAGGATGTTTTTTTTGTTTTCCACTCTCCCTCCCGTGGGCACATTTCCTCTACGTTTATTCACTTGTCATCTCTATCCCACTAGGGTATTTATTAATGTGTGCGAATAACACAAATGGGTATTAAAACGCAGTAAAAAGAATCAACTATATAATTAGACAGCGCTCAGTTCTTCAAATGTCAATTTATCAAACAGAAAGAGAAATCCACTATTTAACCAATATATATTTTTTCCGGCCATGCCAGAAATCAAACCCCAGCCCCTTTGCTCAACATACAGATGCACTATCGACTAAGCTAACAAAGCAATATAATGAGAATAAGCTATACAGATTATTAAAACAATAAATAAATTGATCTTTATCTAATGAAAAAACAAAGAAACAAACACTTCAAATTCATTGTTAGCGTCTCCATCTACATAGTTAACTACCCAGGGTTTAATTCCTGGCATGGGCATAACAATAACCAATGGTGAACTTGAGCCCTCTTCTTTCACAGTGATAAATTTACTTTCTTGGGATTAGGTGTTGTTTATATTCTAGAGTTAGGTTTGTTGATTCAGAGAGGGCACATCCAAATTCATAAATAACTTATTTTATTATTTTACAGTTCTGAGCTGTCTATAAATGTGCTTGGCTTCAACCGTTTTGTAAACATCTGAACAATGTTGATGAACTCGATGAAGCTAAGAAAAAGGAAAGAACGCAAAAGGGAAATTTAAACACTTTTAATCTAGTATCAAGGGGGTGGGGGGAGGTGGTATCGATGAATTTCCCCCCTCCAGTTGACCAGTTTGCTGCAGATCAGTTTTCTATCACCCAAGCAAAAAAAAAAACTGAGCATCTTAGTGTTTGTTGAAATGTCGGAATGAATACACGAATGGAATTTGTTGCCATATAAACATATTGTAGTGTTTATCGGTCCATATTAATTGCAATTTATTAACTTACTTTCTCATATAGAGGAGGTTTTGCTACCGAAAACTTATTTTCCTCGAGATTACATGCCCTCAAACTCAAAAAGGTGGCTTTTAAAAATTGTATCTGTATCTGTGGACACTGATGATAGTGGTTTAATAAATTTCGTCCAAACTTGATATTTATAAGTTTTACTGCCATATCTCATGCCCTAACGTGATTTTGACTCTAGCTTTAAAATGAAGATAGATTTAGTGAAAAGGAATTTTAAAATTTTTGACGTTTTTCAAAATTGGCTCTAACAATTTTACTAAAAATGAAGTGGGAAGTGTTTTATGAGATAAATAAGAATGGGTGATGCTATTTTTTTTATAGGAAAAAAATATTTGATTGTAGTTTACTGATGACTACTCTTTTAATTTACTTTAAGAAATTGCTTTAACAATTATTTACAAAATGTGCAAATGAAGAATGTTTCATATTATAATCAAAATAATATCTTTGTTTTCCTGAGAAAACCCTGTGTAAGATTAGTGTAGCGATAAAAGATTTTGAAAATTTTGTTCCAAACTATAATATTAGCCCAGTCAACTTGAGATTTATAGAGGAAAAAAATAATGTAAAGCTTATTTTCCCCCTATCGACTACCTTTATGTTGACAAGTGTCCAGTACAAAGTCCCCACCCCTAACTCTTTCGTTTCCTCCGCCCCCCCCTCCCCCCAAAAAAACGCACTGTTTCTTATTATCAATGTTATCTCAGTGACCATTACTCGTAAAGCACTGCGGTTTGCCTTAAAAATCTTATAATAGAATGAGGGAATCAATTAATCCTTTCCATTAGCAATACAAGTGTAAAAAATAGATTTACCTAAAAAAATCAATTATTTCCGCATTTTGTTTGCATTTATTAATCTAAATTTAGACAGAGACATCTTTTGTAAAAAAAATCCCCAAAATAAGAAGAAAAAACAATTTAAAGAGCTTTAAAAGCATGTGATATAAGACATATTTTAATTTCTTAAGAATGTTGAAACTGAGGGACAACGTTCATTAAATGGCAAGGTGGGACATTATTTCAGAAAGAGTGGTCTATCGGCTTTTGTAAAATACAGTATCACCATAAAATAATTGAAAAGACTACAACCAATAAATACTGACTTCATGAACAATATAATTATGTTTTAACAAAATTTGAGAAGATAATGAAAATCTTAATACATCAGTATTACTCTGAATTACTAATTACATCCTATAATTAGAGTATAATGTTCATGTTAAGAAGTTCGTCTGTTTGAGGAAAGATGAACCAATTATAACATAATTCTCAAGAGTGGGCTCCTTGAACCTCATCTACATCCTCTTCTTGTACCATAGTAACATTGGTATAGGATCCTCTGCAAATTCCACAGGTTTATGTACAGTGTAAAGACACATTCACACAGATGCAGTTGTTCTGACAGGCCACCTTGCAGTTACAGGATACCAAGTTGATGACTTCCTCAGGTGCTACTGGTTTTGTAGAATGAACAGCGTAGAGTTTGTTTTTTGTCAAGTTTCTAGCCCCATTAAGTTGCGTCGATATCCTTTTGTCCAAGCTATCTTTGAACCTGGTAATAAATTCGAAATAAGTGTTGCTCAGCTGCAGCAGAGGCTAGAGGTAGAAGAGATCCCATCTTGAATTTTGATTTAAAAGACGTTCTTGCCGCTGCTTCGAGATACATTGTATACCTGCTTTAATCCAAATTAATTATTACAACTATCACAGCCATGAATGAAATCCTTTCTTGCTTCTTTAAACTAGTTTCGGTCAGCGCCACTTGTATTAAATATGATTACTTTTGTACGGAGCTGCTCAGACGTCTCAAAAGATGTAATCTTGCCTTTACCAAACACCAAACATGGCAGAAGTGGTGTAATACCCTGTTATAGCATGTATGAAGAGGAGCACATTATTCATTTCTCCAATTTATTCACGTATCTTGCAAATATCATACAACGTTGTAAAGGTTCCTGGGAAAAATATTTAGAAATTTTCTGATACTGGTAATCCAACGAGTAATATTAACAGGTCCAATGGTCTTGTCCAATGACAACTGCCGAGCTTGGGCTATGACTCTTCGAGACACTGATAGCTTTCTGTATGATTTCAACATCTGCGTCCTCCTCAGCTACTGATGCATAAATATGTTCTTCAATTAACTTCTGGACAAGCAATCCAATAAGATTGTTCTTGTTCTTTGGATTGGCTAGAAATTAATTTTGATTTAGAGAATATTTCATTTCAAAGGTGAAATTGATCTGCGGGGAAGTTCTTTTTCATCTGCGGATATATTCCAGACCCTTAGTTGTGGGATATTCTGGGTATGAATCACAATATTGCATTATTTCCCATATTTCTCAATGTCATGGATCACATATCTTCGAATAATGTTCGCATATGTTTCTGAAATGGTCTACACAATACCATGCAGAAGGTATCCCCCATCTATTACATGTATCTTATTTCTCAAATTGTACTATTCTTCTTCGCTTACATTACATTTCTCAAATACCTTGACTATACTTTACTTGGTTCCCTTTCTGAAAATATTACTATTCTCAAAGAAGGCCAATAGATAGGGGCTGAGCTCGTACTGGAAATATTACTTGAAGTTTTGTGTTCCTTTGGAGATGCAAACAAATCCGTTGAAAAACTGATCAAGATTTATTGTAACATCCTCTAATCTCACCCTTATAGTGTTTGCTACAGTTGCTATAGTTTTTCCCATATTTTTTATTTTCAGCTTCACATCAGCAAAGTTACCCCCTTCAATTTCCTTCATGCTGCAAAGCTTCACTTCATATGCATTGTCACAGTAAACACCATCATTTGTCACTGCAAGCCCAGAATACATATAAATCAACTCATTGCCCTGCTGAATAGGATGATGCACATGAAATCAATAAACAAATTTGTTTTGATCCCGGAGCTCTCGTTCTCTTCTGTTATATCTGAGTTGTGTGTGCTGCTCACTGAGCTTTGTTACACACCCAGAAAACTCTTCAAATGCCTCACTAATTTGGAGAAATCCAGGAGCACATGCTACAAACTTCGTCATGGTCCATTCACTTAGCCCTCTTCCATTAGTCAATCCACCAATAGACTTTGATGCTCGCATTAATTTTTGTTCAATAGTCATGTCAGTCCAGTTACCTGTGAAAAAACTGTATTGCAAAGCAGCTTTTGTTAACCATCTTTTCTAAGACTTCCTTTTTTCTTGTGATTCTGTAGATTCAACATTGGCTGGACATACAGATGAGCTGATTTTGCGTATCGCAAGTGACCAGCTGCATAAAAGTATGGAAACATCTTGCAAACTGTGTCGATATGCAATTTCCAATCATCATTTCTTTTTGCTAAGGTGAATTCTAGTATAAGATTGACCAGCTGGAACTCTTGTAGACAAATTTTGATGTCCTACTCATTCCACTAGGTTGTTGGTGTATATCTTCAAGCAGGGTACATTATCTCTTTTATCTTGCCATCTTGTATAGGTTGTATAATGGTTTTTTCTTTTGTAATCACTTTAAATTTCCTTTCAATAAGCAGCCTAAGAGATGGAAATTATTCTAAAACCAGCACTGTCAAAGCATTATTATTATTATTATTATTATTATTATTATTATTATTATTATTAGCAGCACCGCGTCTTACTACCCGTTCGGGTTATACATTGTTAACCATCTTTTCTAAGACTTCCTTTTTTCTTGTGTTTCTGTAGATTCAACATTTGCTGGACATACAGATGAGCTGATTTTGCGTATCTCAAGTGACCAGCTGCATAAAAGTATGGAAACATCTTGCAAACTGTGTCGATATGGAATTTCCAATCATCATTTCTTTTTGCTAAGGTGAATTCTAGCATAAGATTGACCAGCTGGAACTTTTGTAGACAAATTTTGATGTCTTACTCATTCCACTAAGTTGTTGGTATATATCCTCAAGCATGGTACATCATATCTTTTATCTTGCCATCTTGTATAGGTTGTATAAGGGTTTTTTCTTTTGTAATAACTTTAAATTTCCTTTCAATAAGCAGCCTAAGAGATGGAAATTATTCTAAAATCAGCACCGTCAAAGCAGATTAGGTCATCATATTAATTCTATAAGATCTTATACAAGCATGTCCTGATAAAAAAATGAATTGTTATCGCTTTTCCATAAACAGTAGACCAGACCTCCTTAATTAAACTCCCTTCCATGAATTTTCCATAGCATCCTAAGAAAACCATAAGGAGATGGAAGCCTCCTACCGTTCCAATCACGTCTACTATTCTGCTGTCATCTGCTGCGTTGGCAACAATGTCAGATACTTTGAGGAACAGTGGCTAGAGTGTAAGGGACAGACAATAAACACATATACGTTAAGTAATATGAATTAATGAATGTCCTTAAAATGCCACATTACTAGGACTGTTGTGCCATTGAATGAATGAAGGAATATTAAGAATTGTCTGGAGGTCGTTTAAGTAAGTTTAAGTATATAATTGCTTAATTCTTTTACGATTAATAGCTACTGAGATATCACTGATAATAGGAAACCATGCATTTTTTGGATTTCGGGAGGGAGTGGGGGAGGAAACAAGAGGGGAAAGGTTGGGGACTTTTGATTGAACACTTGTCTACATGAGGGTAGTTGATAAAGGAAAAATTAGCTTTATATTGTTTTTTCGATTATAAACCTCAGATGACTGGGTTACTATTTACCTTGATTCTCCATCTACAGTAGGCCTAACCACCCTATGTTAACCCTCCATAACGGACCTTACGTTACAATGCCATAAGATACAATGCCACTAGGCTGCAGCATACTTTCTTTCTTTGTCCCTTCTCTTTCACAAACTTCCGACTCTAATAATTTCATCTCTCAATCTTAAAATGAACAAAGAACCAAAGTATAGTCTTGTACTGATAAAAGTGTTACATGGGAAAAAATAAAGATAAAACATATGGAGCTACATTTTGAGTACTTGAAAATTAAATAGCTGGCATCTTTGTCACTATTGGGACTTTGTGTTCGTGTGTCATGATTAAATGAAAGTACGCTTTCAATCTACATTAATGTCGCAGTGGGTGTATTAATGGGTGGAAAGTCAGAATGAGTGTATATATAAATATATATATATTTAAATAATTTCAAACAATGAGGGTTTAATTTTTATTACAACAGTGCCCAATAAAATTCGACTAAAATCCAAAAAGAAAGCACCAAATACAGTATTCTACAAGATTCAAAAAGGTGTTTTCAATTCAATGAGGTATAGTAGTATTTAATATATTTCCCTAAATCTGTGTTGTAATATTCCTTAGGACCAAAGAGGTTTCAATCCAAAGAGTTGTTGCAATTCTTAATATATTCCCCTAAATAAAAGGAAGTTTTGTATATTTTTGAATAGTTGTTTTTAAATTAATATATTTACCTAGATTACAAGAGGTTTTGTCAGTTCCCAAAGAGGCGTTTTTATTTGTATATATATTCTTAAAACCAAAGCGGGTCTATCTTCCAAAATAAGTGTTGTTCTCTTATATATATATATATATATATATAATTTTTTCTAGAACAAAAATTAATAATTAATTTTTTTTAACCCACAAACTTATTCAGCCAACTTAATTATCTTTATTTTAATCTTATTAATGAACAATATTAATAAAGATTTTATTGGATCAAATAAGTAAGTGGCAAATTATGCAATGAAGAAGAAGTAAATATATTTAAATAATAGTTAAATATTTCAGTGTTTCCAATGAATACCTAGAATTGAAAATAACTTTGGAAAAAATTGACTATACCTCTATTTCCAAGAGTTCTTTAAATAGCATTGAGCCATATTATTGGCAATATCTCTTTATCTCTTTCGTTCTATTTGATATATATAGACACACACACATACATGTCTATGACGAGGGAAAGTCTTCTCAGCTTTGAAAGCAATAATTCCAATCTTTGTGAAGAAAACTTTTCATTAGAGGTCCATTAAGAGTTGGCTAAAGAAATAGATGGAATCCCTCTTTCACAATCTTGGATTCTATTGAAACTTTTATAGAGTTAGTCTTCATCGTATGAGTAAAAAGTTCCACAACAATGTAACCTTAATGAGATATTTTTTTATTTTAAGTTCGTTGTTAAAAAAAAAGAGAAGTTTCTCCATCATGGATTACCCTTCAAAGTTTTCCATCTTTATCTTTGTTTTTCAGATATACATTAATTTTAAATTTAAAGTTAGAGAAATTGTTATATTTTGTTTATGAGGCTTGTGTGAGTTAAGTTTGATATGAAAAGTAGTTAAATAAAAGCTAAATTATAAAATTTAAGTCTTCACATACATGTTTATAAGAAAGTGAAAGTTAAATATTTAAAACGAGACAATTTACAAAATAGACTGTGACTTTGTTATTACTTTGACCCGCATCTGTGCTCGTATGATCTACCGCGTCCCTATATCACTAGATTGGATTGCTGGCGATGAGATAGGGGTTAGAATCCCTGTTAGATGTAGGCCTACTGAGGGTGGATTTCCTAAATGATCTCCCACTCTCTCTCTAAACGATATTATGAGTACATTTCCTCTCAAATTCTAACGTCTTTCTCCCTTAACGTGAATAATGAACCCGAATAGGTAGGCCTACCAAAACACCGTTAAAAAAAAGCGTATTTCTGATCTCCGTATCTTACTACCCATTCAGGCCTTGGACGATCCACTGTGAGGAAGACGCTAAAATCTGTGCGGAGGGAGAGTGGGGGGCATTGAAGGGAAAAACACCTCAGTACATTCAACAAGGGTTCAAAGCCCGACCACTCTATCAATGACAAACCAGACAAGACCAAACCAGCACTGTTTCCATGTTTTAAAACGTACAGTAACACATTACGTAATACTGCATTTCGTTTAAAAATATAATTGGGGTTGAACCATTCCCTCAACTTCTTATAAAAAGATTATGATGTGCGCTTTCTGAACTGATTTATCCAGCACATGATTTACAAACTAACTTAATCAAAGAACAGACACAACGCCCAGTCCCCCGACCAAAAAAACAGCCCTATGAACGGCGAATCTCTTATTTTACTAATTATACATTTTTATGCTTGTCAGGTATTGAACCCGTGACCCTTTGCTCGGCAGATATTCTATCTACCGTTTGAACTAAGGTATATGACTGCTAACTCTGAGGGTAGTACCACACTAGCGTACAATTACGTTCCAGCCCTGTATGTGTTAATTGTTTTTTGAAACTTGAATAAAATACAACTTTGTTATCAACTTTATTTTGAAAGGAGTACCATATAAAAATAAAAATGTCGGGTTTATTGTTCAAGGACAATAAAGTTTCCCAACTGTTGGGCTGTATTTGCAATCATAAATGTTAGTTCATGGAAATATTAAAATAGCCACGGTAATATTTTTTCACTACTAAATCTCTTTGATAAGGCAGTATTTTTTCTGTGTAAAATTTTGCTCGAATAATGGTTTATTTTAGCTTGTTTGAAAAAAATAAACAGCGTTCTCAGAAATATAATAAAGGATCACACTTTCCTAAGAAACAAATAAATATTTCTGAAATGAGACCGTAAAAAGTAAATTTATTTTTGGTGTACCTTAAATAGTCGGAGAAGAAAAAAGATTATTAGAATCTACCATTAAAAGTTAGCAAGCGTCTGTTTAATTACTGAGCTAAGAGTCCTGGCTTCGATTCTTGGTATAACTGATACTTTTTTTTAGTAAATAATGTAATTGGGTTTCCTTTATCACAATAATAATGGACGTTGTAGAGAAAAGGAAAGGGGTGGGGGGGGGGGCA
>CABFOW010004539.1:34587-54655 GCA_902141385.1 Timema californicum
CCGTTTAAAGTTTCTTCAGTAAAACTTAAAACTTAAAGTCCACCATCAGTGGATACAATTCAGGATTTTTACTAAAGCAATTTATTTGAAAACTGTCTTAATGAAGACTAATTCAAGACTTTTATTAAAGCTGTTTATTTGATGTCCGATTTCCGCACGTCCATCATGGACTGTGCCTTAAAATATGAGTAAAGAATTACCCTGAGTATGGGAAGATTCCGGGATAGCTCAGTGGGTAGAACAGTGACATACTAAGCCAAAGATCCCGGTTTCAATTCCCATGTCTAGGTGTCATTTTTCAATTTTCAGAATATTATATTTATATGCGAGTAAATCCTCATTAAAAACAAATATAATAGCTTTGGCAATTTGATTCTCTAACAATGTTAATTAAATTATACATATATATACATATATATATATACTGTTTATCACTATACACTAGATGAAAATTCTCATTTTCTAGTGAAAATGAGTCTAAGGGTACTTTACATGATGGAAATTTTCCAATGTTCATCATTTCTCCGCAACTATTATAGATACAAAATAATTTATCACTGTAAAGTTGTAGTGCCATGAAAAATATAAAAATATTTTATTTGAAATACATTTTCATAAAACCAATAGTTTCTCAGCTTATATCTATATATACTTTTTAATTCAGGTCTTTGAAAATTAATTTGATTCTCGTGATTAGTGTATATTATTTCACTTATGATATTTAGTGTAATGTTTCTACAACAATGTATATACCTATTAATTCGTTTCACAAATATCACGAGTTTTTAGTAAATGTATATTTTAAGAAAAAGTGAGAGCAATTCTGTGCAGTGCACCGTATCTTTTTTGTTGTTGTGTGTATGGGGCTGGCCCCCTCTAACTTGAACTGGATACATCACTACACGAAAATAAAACGTAGAAATGATCAGAGGGTCAGATGATTTTTTTTCTTTCTTTCCCCGGATAAGAAAGTAATTATTTTCGAATTAGACGTGGCAGGCAGCCCTGTGGGCCAGTAATGATCCCGGCAGTGTTGGGGGTAGGAGTATAATTGTAGGTTTGGCTCCGACAGTCTGGCGCTTCTGGGCTCGTTATTGGCTTTCAGGAGGATTTACCGATCCTCTCTTTCCTCTAGATACCTTCATTCTTCCTCTCTATTCAAGAAATTAAGGTTAGGTGGGAGGGAACGCGAGAAAAGGTAATTGCTTTGGCAGTTTTTATAACAAAACTTTTGTTTGGCCAAAACAAATAAAATATTACTTCAGTAAAAACATAAAGTTTAATTTTCTTCACGTGGTTATAACAACGATTCTTGAATATGTCATGAGCACAGTGACATTAGATGGCAAACTTTTTAAATGAAGAAAAACAGTTTTCATTACTTCCTACAACACCCCTGACAGATATTCAACAATTGTTGATACTATCATGTGAGGAAAATTAAAATCAATGTTTGTACTGGAGCAATATTTGATTTATTTGTATCAAAGAAATGTTTTTCAATAAAAACTGAATAAACACTGGCTTTATTCTCGCGTCCCCTAAACTCTCACCTAAACTGTAGTAAGTGTTCTACGATTTTTCCTCGAATTTCCCCGGTTACCTTTTCCTAGGACTAATCAAATGAATCTCAAAGAACAGACAATGAAGCTTCAGAGTTTACGATGTTGTCAATTTAGGGCTTTAGAATCTATTTTGCGAATCAGATTAGAACAAGTTGACGCGTTTGGAGACGTATCCTGGATAGCTCAGCTAAAAGTCCAGAGGTTCGATTCCGATGTCTAGATGTGTGTTCTCCACCATACGGACATGCCATAATCACAATAATTTCCAACCTGTGTGTTGATATTAATTGCAATTTCACTTAAATTACAGTCTTCTATTATATACAGTAGTGAAGCTTTGAAACTTAGACTTGTCTTCGAAACAAACATCACCTTCAACTTCACTTCGAAAGAAATTCCGGCTTCAAAGCTTCACCAATAAAAAATATTGACAGCTAAAATACTCAATTTATGTTCAATTATTGCCCTACTGAGCTGTTTATTTACAATTTAATATTCAATCGTGCTATGAAACATTTTCCAAATAATTTTAGTGCATAAAGTAATATAAATAACGACAATATAATTTTTTCAGCGTATAGCCCGAAAACCCTAGATACCAATTCTTAGCCGGATCGGTTGAATAGTTTAGTTAGATTACGAATTAATTTAAAGCAGATTTTAAATATTACAATG
Organism: Timema californicum; assembly: GCA_902141385.1. Lineage (NCBI taxonomy): Eukaryota > Metazoa > Arthropoda > Insecta > Phasmatodea > Timematidae > Timema > Timema californicum. The sequence goes on from CABFOW010004539.1 coordinate 36,828, forward strand.
CTCCTCTATGTATAGCAGTTTTAATAAACGAACATTGGGCTGTATGTGTTATCCCTGTAACTTTTATGTTATAGTAAAATAGTAATTTTATATTTTCTTATGAAACACAATTCTCAGTAGTCTCCTTAAATCGATTTATCAAAACCGTATAGGCCTTGTAACAAGCTACATCACTCCATATTGAAAATAGCATTCAATTGCAGAAATAGAACGTTAAGAACGGCTTTTTTGAGTAAGAAATCTCCTCCATTTCGACTCCTGGTGATTCAAATCCCGACTCAATCGCCGCTCCCACCCAACCTACAGGAAATTGGTTGTTTCCTAACTACCCCCAGAAAGAATAGTTCATTAGTTATATTTTGAAATAGAGTGGAGTAACCTTTTTAAAAGAGTTTGTGGTGACAGCCCTCTCGTGAGGTTAAGCAACTCAACATACAACGCTGAGAAGCGCACTACATACTTCGCAGGGCCGACAAAGCACGAAGAACATTTCCGTATCATTTTTAATTCTTACCAGTGCTAGAACAGTTCCTACAAATAAATAGCTAGTTCAAGTTTAAGGACGTTGCCTACCTGTGACGTCACAGCGAGTAAAGTTAGGATTTCCCATGTTAGTGAATTTACGTTTTTAAACATATATCGTTGAAACAAAAACCATAAATCTTTAAATAATTCTAAAAATAGTTCTACAGAGTCGCATTTTTTTATCTTAACCTAGTTTTTTGTAAACGTAATTTTTTATAAATCATCTACAGCTTAGTCTTTGGTTTATTCGAGAAAATTTCCTGTAGGAACTTTTTGCCGGGATTTAGATTAAAACAGCCCGTGATAGCATATGTCTATCTAGAAGAAGAAACAAAACAAAGGTAATTTTAAAAAGCAAGTCAAAGTTTTCAAGGAGAAAATGGTACAGTGAGTGGTTGAACTCGTCAGAGGAAGAGGAGAAGTGTTATCAGAAGCTAAACAAGAGGTCTCACAGTGTGAACTGCTAATTTTATTCCCTCTCTTTCTATTTTGTACATTGGTGTCTAAGTGTGATTGCGCTTGGACCTTTTAGGTGCAACCCGCTTCGCAAAATAGATTCAAAATTTCAAAATGGGCAACTTCGTTAATATTATAAAGAATATCTTTATCAAGTTCAAATTAACTTAAAATAACTGGTGTTACCGTTTTTAACACAGGGAATCTTTAAGTAGCCTTTTTCTTTTCTCTGAAGTATAAAATTAATCAAAGGGTAAAGTAGCCAAATCGTAAACTATTTTAAATATGTATTCTTTATTGATTTAAAAATAGGAACAATACTCAAATAAAAATGTAATAGAAAAAAATAATTAAAATTGCATCAACACAATATCTTTAAAGACATTAAAATTACACAAACAATTACCAAACATGTTTGTAAAATTAACGTTTAATAGATTTATTTCCCCAAAATAAGCTTTCGTAACTTTAATTACCCTATAAGAAAACTTAATGATCTTAGCTCCCAAGCAATAATATAAATTTGAAATGTTTCATAGTTCGTTCATTAGTCCTAAATGTATTAAACACGCACGATCGTTTTTCTGTTCCAATTCTATTCTTCTAGGCGTAGTAGCGCATGCGCCTTATATGGACTCTCACTAGAAATTATCTTTAAATTGGTAAACAATCAATATGTATTCTCAATGTTAAATTTTTAATTTAAATATAATTATAATTTTCAAATTGTACTATGTAATATTACTAAAAATAATGAGTATTCAATTAATTAGAGATATATTTAGCTATTTTAATTGCCTTACATGACAATGCAAATTCAATCGAGGGTAATTCATAATGGAAGAAAATTTTGAATTAGTTCACTGGTTGAAAGTAGCTCTTATTATGTTATTAATGTGAAATTTGATATTAATTTTAATAATTTGTGAAATTACTGAATGATTTATAACTGATACTGCATGTATAATCTAAAACTAAATAGCCTATACTTACCATTGCGTTTAATAAATTTATTTGTACGTACACCAAAAGGAGACTTGAAAGTGATGAACTTACAAAACTTTAGATCTCAATCCCGAACTTCAATGACGAGCTCGGCTCGAAGCTCGAAATCCGAGTACTCGCAGAGCCCTAATATATATAAATTATAAATCCCGGCCAGGTATACTGAGGTGTATAAATATACGCCTGTATATTAATATATATAAAACCTTAGTACTCTTGGCCGGTATTTGACCCCTGACCTCTCCTTCACAGGCAATATAGTCCACGAGTGACAACCAAGAACATACGACTAACGATACAGCTCCAAACACCACCATTGTCCAATTTTCATAGTTAGAAAATCTACTAAACATATGTATTAATACGTCAAGTCATGGGATCTGAAGACGTACCTTTTGATAGATAGAAGCAGTACATATAAATTTGCACTAATAAAATAGTAAAATTTTATCAATGTGACCACTATGTTTGTATTTTCTCAAAGCTCCTTCCAATGGGAGTGACACAGGTAACATCGTCCGACAAAGAGTAGTCAAGTAGTCTATTCATGGAGCTCGGGTAGTCAAGTAGTCAGTTCCTGAAGCTCGGGTAGTCATGTGGTCAATTCCTGGAGCTAAGGTAGTGATGTGGTCAATTCCTGGCCTCGGGTAGTCAAGTAGTCAGTTCCTGAAGCTCGGGTAGTCATGTGGTCAATTCCTGGAGCTCAGGTAGTCATGTGGTCAATTACTGGAGCTCAGGTAGTCATGTGGTCAATTCCTGGAGCTCAGGTAGTGATGTGGTCAATTCCTGGAGCTAAGGTAGTGATGTGGTCAATTCCTGGAGCTCAGGTAGTCATGTAGTCAATTCCTGGAGCTCAGGTAGTCAAGTAGTCAATTCCTGGAGCTCAGGTAGTCATGCGGTCAATTACTGGAGCTAAGGTAGTCATGTGGTCAATTCCTGGAGCTCAGGTAGTCATGCGGTCAATTCCTGGAGCTCAGGTAGTCATGTGGTCAATTCCTGGAGCTCAGGTAGTCATGTGGTCATGGTTTGAGATGTCTGATGAGACAATCCTATTTCACAAGTCAGTCAACAATCCCAACGTGAACGAATTGAAGCTGAGTGGTGGTTTTGTGTTGTTAAAATAGCTCACCACATGTTGATGTGCAAGATGGGAGCGTGATAATTGCACTACCATTAGACGGACATTCAATTGTTTACCGAATGGTGCGTGACCACTGGAATTAGTTACACCAGGTTAAGTGTTGGCGTGCCGTGTCGCGATATGCTACTGGGAGTATGATTTGAGCGTGTTGGGTGGTCTTGACAGCTATACTGTGGTTAAAACTACTGGTCCTCTCTTAGTTGATACTAGAGCTATACTGTGGTTAAAACTGCTAGTTCTCTGTTAGTTGATACTAGAGCTATACTGTGGTTAAGACTACTGGTCCTCTGTTAGTTGATACTAGAGCTATACTGTGGTTAAAACTGCTAGTTCTCTGTTAGTGGATACTAGCTCTATACTATGGTTAAAACCACTAGTCCTCTGTTAGTTGATACTAGAGCTATACTGTGTTTAAAACTGCTGGTTCTCTGTTAGTTGATACTAGAGCTATACTGTGGTTAAGACTGTTAGTTCTCTGTTAGTTGATACTAGAGCTATACTGTGGTTAAAACTACTGGTCCTCTGTTAGTTGATACTAGAGCTATACTGTAGGTTAAGACTGTTAGTTCTCTGTTAGTTGATACTAGAGCTATACTGGGATTAAAACTACTAGTCCTCTGTTTGGTGATACTCTAGCTATATTGTGGTTAAAACTGCTAGTTCTCTGTTAGTTGATACTAGAGCTATACTGTGGTTAAAACTGCTAGTATTCTGTTAGTTGATACCAGAGTTATAATGTGGTTAAAACTACTAGCCCTCTGTTCAGTGACACTAGAGCTATACTGTAGTTAAAATTGCTATATTGTGGTTAAAACTACTAGTCCTCTGTTAGTGGATACTAGCTCTATACTATGGTTAAAACTACTAGTTCTCTGTTAGTTGATACTAGAGCTATACTGTGGTTAAAATTGCTATATTGTGGTTAAAACTACTAGTCCTCTGTTTGGTGATACTATAGCTATACTGTGGTTAAAACTGCTAGTTCTCTGTTAGTTGATACTAGAGCTATACTGTGGTTTAAACTACTGGTCCTCTGTTAGTTGATACTAGAGCTATACTGTGGTTAAAACTGCTAGTTCTCTGTTAGTTGATACTAGAGTTATACTGTGGTTAAAACCACTAGTCCTCTGTTTGGTGATACTATAGCTATACTGTGGCTAAAACTACTAGTCTTCTCCTCAGTGGACCTTTCGTAGGTCACCCACCATATTGTATTATTATTATTATTAGCACCACGTCTTACTACCCTTTCGGGTTATACGCACCATATGTTATTGAATGAAGTTTAGGGGTTTAAATCTATGCGTGGTATACTTAAGTAACTTTTGTATATCTTCCATTTAACTGTAAATGAACATTCGTTTGTATCTAATCTAGTTAATACCTTTTTTATTTCCATTCTAGTAGCGTAAATATTTTACCGGCTTACAGGAGTATTAAGACTGTAATGATACTGTTTTGGACCACTCTCATATATTTCTTTAAAGAACTGTATGTAAAATTTCCTTTTAATACTTCATCCAAGGTTAATCACGCGTTTTCAGAATTAGTTTCAATATATTGCGCTTTAAAACTTTTCTTCTTTAAAAGATCAACTCCATTGTATTAGTAAAATCATGTGACACGCTCGCTCCCTTTACCCAATAGAAAGCCAACCTTCAAAACATCAGGTTACCAGGAGTTCTTCTAGTAGTTAGTTTTGACACTGTTGACAAGGGGTCCAAGAAGCAAAGGGTAGGTAAGATATAAGCCGTTTGTGCGTATGAATCCACACAGTGCCAGTAACATAAATCTATGCAGTGACATAGTGACATAGTGATACACATTAATATAACAGTGCGAGTAACATAACTCTACACAGCACAGAGTACTCAGAACACGAAACATGTAATATCACAGAAAAACAATCCGTAAATTAACAAAAACTGTGTCATTTTATATCATATCTTCAGTACCGAAGGTGTAATCATTCAAATAAATCGTGTGCAACATTAAATTTCTTGTTCATTTCTTAGGAATAAGTAACACAAATAATCAGATCACATAACCGTGTGATAAGTGCATAGTAGAGCATGCACTCTTATCATCATCATAAAACCCGGTATCGTCCACATCCGAATCACAATCAAATCCGATATCGTTATAATTGATTCTTAATCGCGGGGAAAATATCTTAATAAAAAATCTAAATCTCAATAAGACTTTAAGCACATTATGCATGCATTTCAATAAAGCATGCTTATTTTATATGTAGAGTATCTATAAAACGCATGTGTATATGCACATTTAAAATATATTACCATATTATTACCTATAGTATCTAGTTTGGGCAAATAAGTTTGTATAGATTGTATATTCTATCTTAGGATTATCTACATACAACTAGTCATAATTTAGTCAGCTATTTTCAGTCACATAGAATATAGAAAGATAGAAGTAATACTAAATTATTAAATGGACTTTTTTTTTACCGTACACCCAAAATAAAAGTTAATTTATTTAGTATTAATGGGTGACACAGTCAATATTTCTCGAGATGAGGTTACACATCGTGTGATGGTGAACTTACAAATGGTGCAAGATGTTTCATTCTCGGACGCCTCTTCCACTTGAAGACGCAGCCCCTGCAAACAGAACAAGTGTTTTAAGTTGCTATTATCACTTCTCCTCTTTATATTATATTGTGTTATTAACTTATAGGAGAAACTTGGCACACCAAAGTTTCTAAGATAGAATAAAACCTGTGTTTGAGAATGATAGAGATGCACTACACTTGTCCCATACACTGTAGAAGTGCAAAGTGTTTTGCTACAATAGTTAAGGTACCGATGCATGAAGGATGGCGTTGCGTCAAGTACAAAATATATGTATGGAAGTGTTTATTACGGCTAGTACAGTATCAGCATATGAAGAGTATTGTTGTGGACAATATAATAACCCCAATATACCCGTCATCATCAAATCCGATAAAACGATCTTGACGCCCTTAAATGTGTACTCACGGATGCGGGTCACTGTTTACTAAAACATATTAAAGACGGTAAGTCCGATAGTTTACACCCCCCCTTTTTTCTCCGAACATACTTCACGACATCTCCCGACTTTTACGCTTCTGTAAAATCATCTCCGAGGGGCTACGTTTCACCCATCTTCTGTACTTCGCCACCCTCCCTCTCTTCACCCCTAACCAAGCGCTTCCTTCAAATTCTTTGTTACCCAGTGTCAGTGAGAGTAGCTTGCTGCATCAAACTAAACAGTTGAATCAACACAAGCACGTTTAGGTAAGGGGTTAGGGAGGCATATTTTTGGTCTAATGGGAAGGATTTGACCCTTTGAGCCAGAGGGGTATTTTGCACTCCTCCTAAAAAAAGTAAGAACATTTAATGCCTTAAAAAGCAAATTGGAATATTTAACTAAAATTATAATTGGAGCTTGATACGTCCTCCTGTCCTCTCTCTCTATATATCTCTCTCTCTCACACATACACACACACACACACTTACACATTATATTTGGTAATGGGTCACGGATATTTCGCGGCGTCTGAACTATTTACAAATTACGCAACTTTAAGGACACATGAAGGATGTAAAAACTGCAAAGCTGTGGTCTCCTTGGGACTGTTGGCTGCAACGACCGGCGATCTCGGATGGTTTTCGTTCCACTGGTTCTTAGTGGAGGTGCTACTACTTCCCAGCTTACTGAGATAGCAAGTAGTCCGAACTTGGTTCTAGAAAAATCACACCAATCAAACTTAAGATAATATTATTTTACAGTTTTAAGTAGAAGAGACCAAATCCAATTTCTTAATCATCAATGTTCGGTCATCTCAATGAATTGAACCCGGGACATTTAAATCAGTGTTTGGATACTTTATAAACTAAACAAATTGTTGGACGATATAGTTATAATATTTATTCAAAAATATGTCTATAATCAAAGTTTTACTTTCTCAAATTTACTGGTTCGAATTAAAAGTTATGGATGTGTTATTTATTGAATTTCCCAAAACGTGTTGATTTATTTCATCTCTGGTGATCCCTTCCTCGTGTTTTGGACGTAAATCTGCTAATAAACTCGTAATGTCACTTTGTTTTCACGCGAGAATGTTTTTTATTAGCAATTAATTACCGGTGTAAAAATATACAAACCCTAACATGACGGCCTCTTCTTCATAAACAACACGAGCGACTTGACATCTATTTGTGGAATCACGGAATTTATGATCAATGATTGCCACGCAATGATTTCCTTGCCAGCAATAAAGCTTTCCTCTCACTAATTAGCACAAACAAGTGAATGAGTGTCTGCGTGCTGTAGCCACGGCGCCATATTGGACTCCACCATTGGGACAACTCCTATTCTGAGCTACAGTAAGTTGAAATGAAGTGTTTATAGGAGACCAGCAAGATTGTTCGATTGTTGTATCATCAACGCTCCCGTATTTTACAGGATCATCCTGTGTTAAATGTTTCACTCATCCTTAGATGAAAATGTTGGGACTATTATAATTCAATGAAAACACAATTGTTTTTACGTTTTCAAAGAGAAATATAATTTTATTTGGGCCGGATTTGCATCATATTCTTATAAAATTTCGAAAATGGCGTTATTCACATATCGTATCACCTTTAACCTCCCAAAACCAGCATCAGACAAATTCTAGACAACCACCTCCTCCTACGACAGTTAAAAACTCCTTAATAACTTATGAGAGTTTGTTTGTTTTAAAAAAGACCCCATATTGTATATAAAAATGCTGTGTATAATTTTATCAGGTGTTGAGTGTGTTACTGGGGATCACCTCTAGTGTGGATGGGTGTAAAGATGGTCTGTAATCAACCACTTCTATTAACACAGATTTCTATATGCAAGGGTGAAACTACAGGGGAAAAGAGGGAAAGTCGCAATTCACACATTTTCCAGGAAACAACTTTTATATCTCAAACCCACAAGGATTCCAGAAAATATTTTTTTAAAAATTAATTTAAATATGACAGAGACACCTTTTAGCCATAATCTAAAGTGCATTATAAAGGTATCATGAATGTCTAACAGATGGAAGCACTTACTCAATTAGAATTAAATTATGACTATCACCCTTTTCCCTTGTACCCTTCAAGTGTATCGTCAGTCACAAACCTTTTCAGGAACAAATGTTTTACAACGTACCCCGCCTAGCTTATATATATATATATATATATATTAAAATAAATATAAATTAATGAACAAATACAGATATCTTGTGAAGAATAGATTTTTGTTCTAAATTCTAACCATTAAAACCCTCGTTATATCCATAGCATTTATGTTATATTAAACTATTATCACACGCTACGATTAATTTCCTCCGAAATCCCTCGCATACCTGTGGGCCTATCCCGGAGATGTTGCGAGTTTATCTTACTACGGTGAATCTCGCCATGTTCAACTCGAACTCGTAATTTCATATCCGTAAAGTAGCCATTCCTGAGTTAATAATCTCGCAATTCGTGTTGAGTCTTCTAATTTCGTATTAAGCGAAAAATTCCGAACTTCCGGTGTCAAACATTGTGATTTGAGATTTACTTTATAGCTGTGTGAACGCACCCTTCAGCCATTTAAACAATAGAATAACAAAAATGTTGTCTTCGACATCTTCGTTTTATCTCGGTTTTATTTTTTGTTGGTTAAGGTTAGCTCGATAAAGTCTAAATAAAATTGGATTGGAAGAGAATAAGCAAAGAGCAAAAGCAGATTACACTTTATGTATGTTTCTTTGTTTCGCTAAATGATTAAATAAAAAGCTATTACTAGTATAACTTATTACATCATGTATGATATATCTTAATAACTTTAATAGGTACATAAAAAGCCAAAATTAAATAACATACAGCATATGGATGGAATGCCTTTCTATTTGAATAAAACCGTTTATTAAGCCTGAACAAATTAATAAATTTCTTATCACTCAGCTCAAAAGGGTCTTCGCGTTCACGAAATATACGTGGCATTCTATTAAATTCATTTTCAAATTCTTCAAGTTCTCTTATTATCAAATAGTAAGGCTATGTTTACGCCATTTTACATTTTGTCCAACAACAAATATTTTCGAACTATCTGTTGCGATATTGACGATTCCGAGAGGTAGAACCGCAGTGAGATCTATCCGAATGAAAAAATCTCAATCCGTAACGAAATTTTTTTCAAGAATAGCTAAATAGAAAAAGTTTCGAGATTGTGTCACGTGAACGACCAATCTCGCAATGGAATCAACTCGAAACATCTCGGGGATAGGCCCACTGTAGGGCTACGCGCACTATTGGTTGAATGAATATATCACGTGATAGTATATACATTCAACGCGTGTACCACAGTTTATGAAACAATGGCGTGGATGCTATAAAATAGCTAAAGTCTCAAAATAATATATCTGGTTTTCTAAAACTATACTCTTCAAGCAGTATTGGCTTTGGACAAGCCCGACAAATGCCCCCTTCTAAATAGTTTTAACAACCAACCAAATTAAGTTTAGAACTAATTAAATCAAAGCTGAAATACTATTCTTTTTTATTTAGCGCTGCGTCTTACTACCTGTTCGGGCTATACTCTAATCTACTAACCACGCTAATGGCGTTAGGGATAAGGAAAGTTATATTTAGGGAAGTACACCCACATTTTCGTGAAGGGAGAGTGGGAAAACATTTTGGTAAAAACAACCTCAGTACACCTCACCGAGATTCGAACCTCAATATCTCCGACATCGGAAGTCTAGTATACTGCAAGAGTAGTGCGTTAGACCATGCGGCCACCGGAGTGGGTGAAATAAGCTTCAGCTTCAAGAAGTACGGTATTGATACGATTACAAAACTTACAAAATATATCAAAACTTTGTCTTCCTTCCACGCGGATAAAGCTTCATTAATACGTTCGTCGAAATTTTAAGGCTGAATTTACTTGAGTAGCTCATCAATTCACAAGCTAACTAAGCCACATATTGACCACAATGGTTTAAAATGCAAACCTAAAATATATATTGGATTAGGATTAGGTTATTGTCACGATGGATTCTTCCGATTTTTTGTGTGTAGAGAGAAACCAATTTGTAAAAAATTAGAACAAGAGACAATCTTTTCATTTAACGAGTTATTTCAAATACTCCGACAGATGAACGACCTTTTATCCTCTGGTAATTTCCTCTGGAGGCAGCCCCAAAAGAGTGGGCGTACACCAATCCTTAATATTGAGAGCATTGACTTTCTCTCTATATACTAAAATATACACATTTACTAAAAACTCACAATATTTGTGAAACGAAATAGTATAAAATGTTGCGGGGACACGCTGCCAAAGAGCACAAATGAAATAATATACACATTTACAGAAACATTAGAAAAGAGGAAAATCTCAGTCTACCAAAGAGCATAACAATCAATTTCATTTTTAAAGACCTGAATACAAAAAAAATATAATACAGTATTTGCTTATAGCTAAAAAACTGTTAGTTTTATAAAAACATTTTTAAATAAAAGAGTTAATGAATAATTTATTTAGTATCCCAAATAGTTTCCGAGATATTATATTTCGAAAGATCCGTTAGTGTAAAGTAATCTTAAAGTCATGTTTATGGGAAAAAGAGAATAGCAATTTTTATTTGTAATGTTAAACAATGCCTTGATGCAAAATTTAATCAAGATCGCTAGCGCGGATGAATAGATTTTATTTAATTTTTACTTTCAGTAAACAACACTTAAATTTATGATTAGATATCTAATTCCTAAAACTCCTCAGGGGAACCTTATAAAAACCCCAGATACCAAGTTTTAGCCCAATCGATCTCTAACCAGAGATAGTCAGACACATAGACAAATAAAATACATTGTGAAAACCTTTCTCCTGGTTTCAGGGGGTCATGAAACGGCATTTATCAATATCTAGTTCGATTTCTTTGACGATCACAATACTTCTTTCTCCGAGGTGCCAAAAGAAATTAGAAAACACCTGTGAACCTCGAACACAGCCCGGGCCCTTGTAAGTCCCAGTCTCAATCGTCCTCCCCCCCTTCACGGTGGGGCTGGCTTTAGCTGACGCTTACTATTTCACACAACGATTCAATATGAGAAGACTAAACCTTGATTCACACGTTCGCTGAAAATAGAAAGCAGAATCTGCCTGAGTGGTGCAGCAATTCACACGACACGCTGTATGTTGACCCATGATGCATCGCAACGCAAACTTAAAACAGCTGATTATCAACATTTTTATTTTATTTTAAAGTAGATAAACATATATTTTAGATCATACTCCCGATGGTTGTTTACAAATTATAATATGTGTCGTAGCACAATCCAATAATAATAATAATAATAATATTTAGCACCGCGTCTTACTACCCGTTCGGGTTATACGCTGTAAGTACTAATTACGCTAATGGATTAGGAATTGGAAAGGTTGAATTAGAGGAAGTGGACCCGCACTTGCGTGGAGGGAGAGTGGAAAACCATTTAGGAAAAACCACCCCTAGTTCACCCGACCGAGATTCGAACCTCGATCTCCCCTTCCTAGGAAGTCAAGCTCAACACGACAAGCGCGTTAGCCAACGTCACCGAGGCTGGTCACAATCCAATAGACATCGATACACGAGTTCGATTAACGGGTTATGGTTTTAGAGCTCGTCACGTGACCGGTTTCTGTTTTGCACTAGTTTTTCGGCGAACGTGTGAAGGCACCGTAGATTTTAGGATGCTAGATTAGTCGAGCAGAAATCCCTAAATGCCAGAAACCAAGAGGGTGTAATAGTCCGTCAGTAGGAGAACAAACAGGAGAAGATGAAAATACAATTGTCAATTTAATGTGTGTTTTAACCCTCCTTATAATTAATTACATAATTAGATACAAGAAGATCCATTCTATGTTCCTACACTAATCACGTTTCATTTCTTGGACATTTAGGTCATCGTATTATACCAAAATATGTGGATTTTTAGACTTTATAGATTGGAAAATTTAGACTTTTATACTACATTTTCATGTGTGTGTGTGTATATATATCTTTTTTTTACACCCATCACTGTTTCAAGTCTGGGTCAGTTTTTTATTCAAGCTATATATTCTACCAGCTTGCTAGGCCTGTCGTAGCTTCATACGCCTTAATACCAGGGCCGGCACAGTATCCAGTCTCCAGCCTTTAATTTATCAATGAGAAAGGGTAAGCATGTATAAGGTTTTGTCAATATTCAAACTAAGCGCAACAGGAAAGAACCTCCCGCCAACAATCATGCTGGTTTGTACTAGTATAATGCAACCATCTGAGGTGGAACTTCTCTCGTATCATTGTTTATTCTTCTCCCAAGATATGTTGCCCCTTCTTAACAATGCAGAGTAATTAGCCGCCGTTGTTTCAATCAGCCCGGGGGAACAATCCAGCACTATCCCTGAGACAGCCGTATTGTGCAGCTTCTCTGTTGTCTTCCTGACCACGGAGGAATATTACTGTCTCTGTAACACCGACCTTTCATTATAGAGCACCGACACATGCTCTCAGGTACTCTGTTTGTTTACAGAGGTAGTGTTCAACCAAACCATTGTATAGGTATTGCGTGCTACCAACTGTTACAGAAAAACACTACATCCTCAGACTATGCACCATGGACACTGCGGGGGGATTCATCTACCTCTTCCTTACTGGTGAAGTTGCCCTTACAGCTACTAGTTATGTTTAACCTACCTCTTCCTTACTGGTGAAGTTGCCCACCCTTACAGCTACTAGTTATGTTTAACCTACTTCTTCCTTACTGGTGAAGTTGCCCTTACAGCTACTAGTTATGTTTAACCTACCTCTTCCTTACTGGTGAAGTTGCCCTTACAGCTACTAGTTATGTTTAACCTACTTCTTCCTTACTGGTGAAGTTGCCCTTACAGCTACTAGTTATGTTTAACCTACCTCTTCCTTACTGGTGAAGTTGCCCTTACAGCTACTAGTTATGTTTAACCTACTTCTTCCTTACTGGTGAAGTTGCCCTTACAGCTACTAGTTATGTTTAACAGGATAAGGAATTAAGTTATTTTGTAAAGAGTGGGGGTAGAGGGAGTACATGATATAGTAGAGGAAACAAGACTGAAATGGTATGGACATGTAATGAGGATGGATAAGGAGAGGATGTCTAAGAAAATAATGGCAATGAAGTATTTGAGGAAAAGACCATGACGGAGTTAAAAAAATAAATGGGAGGAGCATATAATAGAAAGTGTGCAGGTGAGAGAAGAAAATGGAAGCAATTAAAGAAGGAAGAATGGTGAAAGAATAGAGGAAGATGGAGACATTTTACTAATCTGCCTTGTTTGTACAGAGCTTAAGCTAGGGTTTATATTACTTTAATCAATTCATGCAACTTTTTAAAGTGGAAGCTACAGCCACCTTTCTAATTTTCCAATAATCGCCGAGAGTTAAGTACGGTTTTCATATTTTTGTATAGGTTAAACAGAAATGGTTTGATTTAGTTTCAACATAATTAGAAGATACAAACATCAAATTTCATCAATTAAAGAGCCATGATTGGATTTTAACAATGAAGTGTCTGTTTGTATTAAAATGAAACAATTTTAGTTATTAAATATTTCTAATTGCTTCAAGCCATAAGTATTGTGTACATATTCAAACGTAGCCATTTCTTATAATGTGCACGACAGTAGTAAAAATTAAAATATCCCTACTCCGTTAATGTGATTAAGGACGATTAGTAAAACGCATAGAATAAAACAAGTTGTGTAAGATTTATATTCGTAAAGTGTACAGTACATACAGGGAAATATATAAAATTGTTACATTTTAAAATATGATTTTTTATACTTGAAATATTTAAATGAAACTTGATCTAATGTGAAACTTAATATATATATATATATATTAGTTGGGGTTTATTAAATTTTTCATATTTTTGTTTTTTGATTCCAAGCCATACATTCAAAATACATCACGCTTTTAAAAATAATTATTTGAAGTAGCTACCGGTGGGTTAAGCCGCGTCCAGACTAGAACAGAACCGGTTTGTTATTCTAATCGCTGTAGTCATAGTGTTCAGACTGGAACAGGACCGATCACAAACATCCTTTGATGATATGTTTGATGTAAGACACTTCTTTCACATTTACCTATTGGATTCCCTTTCAAACCACACTCCTTAAACACCTCACTGTTGACTTGGTCCATACGAGTTCTTCTACATATATTTATTGGATATCTCATTACAACCGCATTCACCTTGCTCTTGTGTTTCTTCTGACAAATCCGCGGTTCTCATCCTTACAAAAAAGATTAATATATCTTTCGCACTAAAATTAAATGATTTTTAATGATAGACAATACAATATCATTCATTTTTCAATCAAAAGTATAGTAAAATAAACTGTTTACGAGTAGCTTATTGAAGAAAATGGCAATCACTTTTGTGCACATTTTCCCCCATCAATGTGTGTCGAGTAGCATTTTACTCATATTCGAATGACATTTCCATGATTTTCATCTGTATCCCTGCGCGAGCTACTGAAAATGCAGTCTCAAGCTACCGGTAGCAGCTGGGCGACCCCTGCCTTATAGCATGCAGCCACCGAGGGATCCGTTAAGGAACCTTTTCGTTCAACGTAACAATAATCAAGCCCCTATGTTCCGGCCTTATTGGTTATTCTTGGCGTGGCCTGTAGTGGGACTGCGGGGTGCGGAGGGAGGGATGACAATGGGGGTGTTGGAGGAGGAAGGGGGGGAGATTAAACCACGTGAGTCACGTGATGAATGGTATTGCGGAGCGCCAAACAACAACCCCAGCTGCCCACGGTTCTATGTCAGGATGGAAAGAGAATTGGTCTGAGGGGAGGACAGACAATCATTTTGGACAAAACCACCCAGCCAGTGTTTGAACCCCCGGCCTATCAATTCATTATTTAAGAGTTGGAATGACTATCATTGTAGGGTTGAAGATAAATGTGTGTTAGATCTAAATACACACACACACATATATCCTAATTTTGCTAAGAACTGACTTAGCTGACTGACAGAAAAGGTTACTTTAGCTAAGTCCACGCATTCATATTAAAATTTATGTGATCTGATCTTCAGCAGTCACTTGTGATAGATATTATCAGTACCTATAAAATAATACTGATACAACAGTAAAATGTTATCCATGTCGCTGCAAATCTTTTAAAAATATATTTTATAAAAGGTGTTTCAAAAATCCATTCCTAAGAAATGTATAAATACATACATAGCTACACGTCACCGTGTGAGCCACGGGCTCCTTTCAGGATTTTGGGGTTTTCTGCCAACTAAACACAATTTAAAATGCACAAGGAATATTCAAGGTTTTAACTATTGAAAATAAAACAGCACACACAATGATTAAGCTACAACTAGACTAGTCACTAAATTAAATATTAATAGTCATAATTGAGTCTGTAAATTAATAAGTGAATGAGAAAACAAAATGAAATAAAACCATCATCATCCATCATCATCCACCATCATCCATGCCAATAAAACCGATTTGAATACACGTACGTATAAGAGGAATCATTCCTACGAGTAAAGTAAGAGCGACTTCTATTGGACAATGATGTGGTTGTTTTTTATTCGGTTTTCATTGGCTCCACCAGCTCATCACCTGAGTTGGAAGAATCAGAAACATTTCGATGCTCAGTATTGGCTCCGACCAGCCCGCGGACCACCATTTGAGTATCACTACCCTGTAATACCCTTGACAGTAAGGCTGGCTGCATACTTACTAAAGAGAGAGAGCGAGAACTAAGAGAGAAAACAGATGACAAGCACACCAGCCCCACCCTTTCCGCAGTCGGCCATTAATCTCGTTACAATATATATTACCGCATACATAAGTTATTATTGTAAATGACCCACAGCGGTGGAAACGCGGACTACATTTCAGTGGGGAGGTTTTGGTTCGGGTTTACTGAGGGGGGAGGGGGTGGGGGTAATTAATAAATTATTTTCTACGCTCTCTCTACGAAAATGTTGGTACAATAACTCTGAATCCAACTTTCCTTATACCTACCACTACTAAGATTTTTGTGAGAAATCAATAAATCATCAACATTTAAAAACCAAATGTAGTTTGTGTTTTCAATAGAAACACTCCACAAATTTTGAGTATTACAGTAATTTGTATGAAATTTTAATGAACCCAGATAATTTCCTAACATATGTTTTACTCTTATCAATGTTTCTTAACTATAAAATATAGTTTCAATAAATGTTTTTATTTTTAGTATTTAGATTGCATATTGAAAATATATCTTAGATTAATTAAATACCTTACTTTATTATTGTTGAATTATATTTAAACGATCCTATCAACATTTTGATAGTTTATTTATTACCAATATGGCCGTATTCAAATTAAATATAACACCCCACGTAGTTCTATATTTTTAGACACATAGACCTAACATTTAATAAACCGCTTTGGTGGTCGCGTGGTCTAAGGTGCTACTCTCGCAATACACTAGCTGGCGATGACGGGGAGATCAGGGCTCAATCCCGGTCGGGTGCAATAAGGGTGTTTTTTCCCCTAAATTGTTTTCCACTCCACCTCCACGCAAATATGGGTGCACCTCCTCTAAATTCAAACGTCCTTATTTCAAGCACATTAGTGTAATTAGTGCATAGGCATATAACCCAAACGGGTAGTAAAACAAGGTGCTAAAAAATGTATCTAATATTCAAAACAGTTGTGTAGTAATATTATGGTGGGATGATGAATTAGTTCAAGTTTGATCATTTATGGCCTCCTCAGTTTAATTAAGCTACACTTAAATATAGGTTTAATAACTAGGCATAGTGCAAAATTATTGTAGGTCTATAGAAAATATATTGTTCAAATTTTAGTAGTTATTGAGAAATTATGTTTAGACGTAAACAATAAATCACTCACTTGATTATTTATATTATAAGGAAAGGCATTTTTTGTTTTGACATAAACGTATGTGACCACACGCGTACTATCTTCTTTGTTAGCGATTTTCAAACTATGTTCCCCAGAGTCCTTCTTTCAGGCTCCATGAGGCAATTTTGCAATATTATTTATTTGTTTTTCACATAATGGAATAACATCACTAATTAGGTTTATCCATTTTTTACAATCTGAATGAAGGGCATTTGACAATGTTAAATAATTGTGTTTCAAATTGATAAAAAATTTCAACAAAGCGTTCTTAAAACAATGTTTGGTGAAATAAATCACAACATTTTGGATTGAAATATCCATGAAATATCCTTAAATAGAGAATCAAACTTTGACATTATATTTGCGTTTCGCAGCAACATATATTTGTGAGTAAAAGTTTTCATTCTCTACTACTACAAAGACTAAATTTAGAAATAAGCTAATATAATATAAAATGTTCTGCACTTACAGCTGACAACCATAACGTCAAATATTGAAGAACTTTGTGATCAAAAGTAAGCTCACCCAAGTCATCTATAAATAAATTTTTACTGAATTTAATTTTGAATGTTTACAAGTGAACTTTATGCTCAAGAAGCAGTTATGAAATGTATTTTTCTTTGAATATTTATTCGTATTTTTGTTTGAATAGTTACTTAGTATTAAGTTCTAAGAGACTTGTAAAGTTTAAGGCCATACGTCCAGAAATATTTTTTTTCGTCATTCAAAAGAGTTTTATTCTATGAAATGTTACACACCAAAACTTT
>CABFOW010004540.1:0-16051 GCA_902141385.1 Timema californicum
AGGATTGAACCCCGGACCCCCAGCACAGAAGTCTGACACCATACCCCTAGACCACCAGGTCACCTTTTGTATGTAGTTTGATTCTATTTAGCTAGTGAATATTTACTTTTTAATTAAAGTGTTATTTTTCACGTTACTAATCGCCTAATGGTTTTGGACGTATTCTTTATAATTAATAGTCTCTAAATACTATATCTTTCAAAAAGTACACGTTTAATTCTTAAAACAGCCACTAAACACCTTATCTTTTAACTCAACTTCAACCTTGATTCTCCCGCTTCGATGACCGCATAGTCTAAAACTTCACTCTCGCAATATACTAGACTACCAATGACGGGGAAATAGGAGTTCGTATACCAGTCGGTTGTATTGAGAGTGTTTTTTTTACTAATGGTTTTACACTCTACCTCCATACAAATATGGGTACATTTCTTCAAAATTCAACCATCCTCGTACCTAAAACGTTATCATAATTAGTACACAACCAGAATAGCTATTGAGGCAGTGTTAAAAAAAAAAAGTGTATTCATACGCCAAGTGTTCTATAGTGGTCCCGGAAACTTCTATCACTTTGTTTTGTCTGTATGCAGGAACATTTCTACATGTTTTATTAGTTATGGATATAAATTGTCCACAGCTGGTGACTGAACTCAGACCCTGGTCGGAATGGCTAGAAAAAATAAAAGCTCCTTCAAACTCGAATCTTATCCACAGAAACATTCCGGAATATTCTAAAACAGTCTTTGTAACGGTAGCCAGGGGTTCAATTATATTGGTATGTTTTTGAAAAATTATTTACCAATAGGAGTTTATGTCTAAAATCTGTCCGTGGAAGTTTTTTTTTTTCAAACAATCTGGAAATGAGGACGCAAGCTCTCTTACCAAATTCAAAATTTAAGAGTTTTTTTTCTATGCTCGGCTTGGTATAAATTAATAACTGTTAGAAAAAAGTGAATTATTTTGTGTAACTGGGCAGAATGTTTTGAAAAAAAATGGAGGGATGGATGGTGAAATCGACAGATGGATGAACGCCTCTTGGAGAGTAGTTGTACAGTAGCCCCGTGGCTTCTTTGGTGCTGGCTGACAGCTTTGAAAAGTTACCAGACCAAATTATGTATCCCTACGACGAACCATATTATCTGCAAAAACATGTGTTTAGCAACTGTCACTTCTGACACTCAAAATTTAGGTATATACCTAGATGTTGACTGTCAGAAATGAACTGTGAGCTGTCAGTAAGCACCAAAGAAGCCACGGGGCTACTGTATGTATGTGGACCATTGCAAAGAATAAGGTAGTATCGAAAGAGGTAATAAAAATGTGTTTACTCCAACATTGTACTATGGATACGAAGCGTGAAATTGCCAGAATAAACACAAGAGCGAGGTTAATGTGGTTCGGAGGAGATATCTAAGAAATGTGCGTGGAAAGACTCGTATGGACAGAATCAGTAATGAATGGGTGCGGTTTGAAAGGAGATCCAATAGTTCAGTTTGAAAGACGCATCTTACGTTGGTGTGGGTATATGTTGAGAGGATGAGTGTGAATTAAGTTATGAAGCAAATATATGAAGGTAGAGTGTGTGTATCAAAAGAAAGGGGTAGGCCATGTAAGACGTGGCTAAATGTTGTAGACGAATGAGGGGAAAAGAGAAACATTAAGAGTTTCAATAATAAAAGGGCATGTATGACTCGGTGTATGGATGTTGTTGAAGAGAAGGGAATATGCAAGGAGAGGTAAGTGTGGAGAGAGTTAATAAGAGGTTTTAAGTATGGATTAGTCTTTTGAGCTATATGCACAGTTTCTTTCCGACCCCGTAAAGAAGGAAGTATGCAAGGATAGGGAAGTGTGGAGAGAGTTAATAAGAGGTTTTAAGTATGGATTAGTCTTTTGAGCTATATGCACAGTTTCTTGCCGACCCCGTAAGGGAATTGCGTAATTAGATTGCTATGACTATGTTTGTATATATGTGTGTGTATGTATGTGTATGTATATATTATGTGTGTATGTGTATGTATATATGTATGTGTGTATGTGTATGTATATATGTATGTGTGTATGTATATATGTATGTGTGTATGTGTATGTATATATGTATGTGTGTATGTATGTATTATGTATGTATGTATGTGTATGTATGTATGTGTGTATGTGTATGTATATATGTATGTGTGTATGTGTATGTATGTATGTTGTGGACATACATGTATGGATGAAAACTGGTATACGAAATAATAAGTGTTTGCAATAGTCAAGGCCAGCTCAAGCGATTCATGCACCCCTACTTGTGGTCTGTATAGAATAAATTAGCCACACCCCTCACGTGACGCAAAACAATAAAAAAAATAGAGTGCCAAAATACCTAACAAGAAACAAGACAAAGAGATAAATAAAAATTAAGCGGCAACCTCACCCCCCTCCCTTAAAAAATGTGTGCAAATATATTATCCCTTCATCCGTGCTTCTTAATATTTTCGAAATATTTTTATTAAATATTATGACAGGCCTCCACCGTGGTTCGGATCCCACGTTAAACTGTAGGTCCTCCATTTCATCTCACAATCACCCTACCATTACACATTAGCGTAAGTGCGTATAACCCGAACGGGTAGTAAGACGCGGTGCTAATAATAATAATAATAATAAATATTAAAATGATTCGCCGGCATCCCCCGGATGTAATCAAACCATAAATATGATTATTTTGCAAATAAAATTAAAAACATTATTATTCCCTAATATTGGATAAATATTTAGAGGTTATTTTTTTTATTTAAGAATAATTATTAGCTTAATATTGACCCACTTCAGTGGCTGAATGGTCTAAGGCGTCACTCTCGTTTTAGACTGGCCTGCTGATGACGAGAAGGTCAGCGTTATAAAACCCGGTCGGTTCGAAAAAGGTTGGTTCTCCTAAATGGTTTCCTACTCTCTTTCTAAGCAAATGCGGGTAAACTACCTCTAAAAGGTTTCCTTCCACATACCTGCCCTATTAGAGTAGTCATGAAACATGCGTGTAACATGAACATGTAAGACACCACGATAAAAATATTAAATACAAACTTATTTAATCTAATCGATTATTATATTATTTATTAAACACTAACTTTTTTTGTTGGAACGCGCTTGATAATAGTATAGAGCTTATCGTCTGATAATAGTATAGAGCTTATCGTCTGATAATAGTATAGAGCTTATCGTCTGATAATAAGTATAGATCTTATCGTCTGATAACAGTATAAAGCTTATCGTCTGCATGTCATTAGAATACAAAAGGTATCCGGACGGTACATCTGGCAACCCTGTCCCACAGAACCATCGATGCGGGTGAGCTGTTACCAATGTTTTGCCTGTCACTGTACGAGAGTATATAATACGTAGGGCTTGGCCCAGTTAGAGGGTAACACCTCAAGGGACAGCTAGTGCTGCCATCTAGGACCTAGAGAGAGAGGAAGTAAAGAACTGTTAAGGATGAATGGAGGTGGACACACATTGCCCGGGGATACCCTATAAGGGGAACACAGAGATAATACTTGTGGAACTATTGTTCTCCGCTGACGTGGCTTGGTTTACTGATCTCTTCGGAGGAGGTGAGCAAACAGACATTCTGTCCTCGCGGGACCTACTCAAGTCTCAAATTATTGGTATCGTTTGCCAACAACTTGAAACCACCGGCGTTGACAGAATAGAGAGACCTACTTTTTTATTAGATCCGTAGTAGATAAAACATTAAGATCCCGCTTGAACTCGAGGTATGAAATTACCATGATCACAACACTTTCACTATATGAGAATATAGAAGGTGTATATGGTTCAATTTCCATGGGAAATGTCCTTTTAGAAAATTCAAAAATATATATATATATATATATATATATATTTTTCGAGAAACATTAATCACATTTTACTATAATGTTATTGTTGTTTTAAAGGTATTGATAATATGTGTCAAAAGAGACAACTGCAGATCGCATTAATTGACGTATGAATACATTGTATAGCTTCCACTTTGGTGTACGCATGGTCTAAGGCATTATTGTTGCAATTAGAATATATTTCCTTTCGGGGTTCGAGTCCAGAATGGTTGTACTGAGCTGTGATTTTTTTTTCTTACAAAACGGTTTTCTACTTTCCCCACACGTAAATGAGGATGCAATTCCTCAAAATTCAACCTTCCTTATCAAGGACACAGTGTGTGTAACATGAACGAGTAAAAAGACGTGGTGATAAAAAAATGTTTTTTTATCTTATAGATAAAGCCATTCTTGTGAAAATTGGTCTGTGTGTATATAATATCACATATCATAACATTTAACATGCAGGTGGTTAATTTAAAAAAGTTAATAAAAGCTCAAAACTGCGTTGAATCTTTTTTTTTTGTGCTGAACCTGTCAAATAAAATGGCCCCCCGTGCCGAGTAGAGAGTACGAACCAATTCTTATTATGTTATAGGAATGACGTCACATAAAAAACTCTCTTCATTGTTTGAATTTAGAACGAATGTGTAACATATGGCTTCAAGCAACTTTTTTTATACCGCCAGAGTCGTTTCCTAAAGGGGAAATGGTTTGAGAGAGATGGGAATACCCTCATCTCTTCGTGGGGGGTGGGCGGGTAAAGAACAACTTAATCTGTTTGAATAAAACCGGTTTTTGTTTTATGATTCAATGATATACATAAGACATATTACGTTTGATTAGAAAAACACAAAACAAAAGTAAATTCTCATCAATTTATTTCGTTTCAGATTATTTTTTTTATTAGTGTTTTGTATCAATATGCTAATAGCATGAGAGAGAATAGTTTTTTTGTATTTTGAATTAAATAAATAAAGTGTACGATGCCCCATTTTGTCACACCTATAGGCAAACCTAAAAATGAATATATTTACTTATTATTATTATTATTATTATTATTATTATTATTAGCACCGCGTCTTACTACCCGTTTCGGTTATACGCACTTACGCTAATGTGTAATGGTAGGGTGATTGTGAGATGAAATGGAGGACCTACAGTTTAACGTGGGATCCGAACCACGGTGGAGGCCTGGCATTCCCCACATTCACAAGATGTCTTGTCAGAGGTGAAGGAAGGGTTTGGTAATCAGATAAGTTTATGCCGGGACCGAGGATTAAACCCCGGCCGCCAGCACAGAAGTCTGACACCTTACCTCTAGTCCACCAGGTCACCAATATATTTACTTAAAACTTGTAATATATGTGAAACGAAATAATATACATCGCCCTTTTTGGTGGCCATGCGGTCTAACACGCTACTCTCTCTCTCTGTAGAATATACTGACGATGACGGGGAGATCGAGGTTCGAATATTGGTCGGATGTAATGAAGGTGGTTTTCCAATCTCCCTTTAAGAAAATGCGGGTTCGCTTCTTATAAAATATAACCTTCTTCATCTCTGAAAAACTACTAGAGTAATTAGTACATAAGCGTATAGGCTGAACGGGTAGTAAGACTCAGGGATAAAATATATTTAAAAATATACATTTTTGTAGAATTACTCTACCAAAGATACCCGCCTCGGTGGCCTAGTTGGCTAACGCGCTTGTCGTGTTGAGCTCGACCGCTGAGGACGGGGAGATCGAGGTTAGAATCTCGGTCGGGTGAACTGAGAGGGTGGAGTTTCCTAAATGGTTTTCCATTCTCCCTCCACGCAAATGCGGGTTCACTTCCTTTAATTCAACCTTCCAAATTCCTAATCTATTAGCGTAATTAGTACTTAAAGCGTATAACCCGAACGGGTAATAAGACGCGGTGCAAAATATTATTATTATCTACCAAATATTATAAATGAAATAATATACTACACTAATAGATATTCATATTGAGATAAGAGGAACATTTTTGTTCGCCAAAGAGAATTACAACAAATTCACCATTTCCCAGAAATCCAATCAAACA
Source organism: Timema californicum (assembly GCA_902141385.1). Lineage (NCBI taxonomy): Eukaryota > Metazoa > Arthropoda > Insecta > Phasmatodea > Timematidae > Timema > Timema californicum. Next base: position 5,921 of record CABFOW010004540.1, read on the forward strand.
AATATATGTCAATAGCTTACACGCCGCTGGTTTTATAAACATATACATTTCAAATATAAATAAAATTATTTATTTTAAAGAAGACTCTTCAATGTTAAACTCTTTCGTATCTAATAAATAATAATATTTAGCACCGCGTCTTACTACCCGTTCGGGTTATACGTTTTAAGTACTAATTACTCTAATGGATTAGGAATTGGGAAAGTTGAATTAGAAGAAGTGAACCCGCATTTGCGTGGAGGGAGAGTGGAAAACCATTTAGGGAAAACCACCCCCAGTTCACCCGACCGAGATTCGAACCTCGATCTCCCCGTCCTCAGCAGTCGAGCTCAACACGACAAGCGCGTTAGCCAACTACGCCACCGAGGCGGGTCTTTCCTATCTAAATAGTTGCAGTTATATGATCAAAAATTGGAAATTTCGATTAACGTAAAATACCCTCAAAGTTACTTTCATAAGAAAATGAAAACTGCCATTTTCCTTTTAATATTAAAAAAGTGCCTGCTTACGAATTTTAATAAAAATCGTTATAGTCGATTTTGAGAAAGTATATTTTTTATCTCTATTTGACATTATTTAAGTTTTCGCACTATTGGTAAAATGGTTCCGGTTCGAGTCCCAGTAATAAACAGATGGCTTTGTTAAAAATAATCTTCGGGTTCATGAAGTCATAAAACTTCAACAAGCATCAATATCACGAAAAAGATTTTTTGACGATCACAATACCGCTCACTCCAAGGGGTAGCAAGAAAGTAAGAAAAAAAAGTGTGCAAACAAAGATGCAGCTTCATGCGTGCTTTATTAGAAATTCTAAAATTTCGATATTTTAAGGCACTTTCTATACCTCCTTTGTATGGTATATCCGCAATATTTACACAAATCTAATAGAGAGGAGGAAGTTATATTTTGAGATAAAATATACCCGAATTCACGCGATGGGTGAGTGAAAACACCATCATCAGTATACACAGTGGTGATTTGAACCCCTCACCCCCCTGTAGCCAACAAACTAGACCAGATGAAAGGAACACCTTAGCCCGCACGCTGACGTAAGTGTCTAATAATTGTTTGCAAATAAATAACATTTATAGCAATGCGTTTCTTACAATTTCTAATATCTATTTGCGGTCAATATTAATAACATTATTAGTATTATGTTATAGGTATTGATAATATTATCAAAGACAGCTGCTTATTACATGGCATAACTTATGAACACACAGATATAATAACTTTTATACGGGCTAGATAAAGCCCTTCCTATGAAAATTGTACTTTACACGATTCACCGTTGTCATATAGCGCCTGCACTAGCTCAGCTCGGCTGTGTGCTACACATTACTGCGTGCCACGTTATCTATAATCACGGCGTCTGCCATAAATCCATCTAATCAATGTAGTATGGACACTTCAGAGTAGAAGACACCTGGTTCTATTCTTGATTGAGCTATAAATGAATTCACTAGTTAGATTATTATTATTATCGCCGCGTCTTACTACCCGTTCGAGTTATACGCACTTACGCTAATGTGTAATGGTAGGGTGATTGTGAGATGAAATTGAGGACCTACAATTTAACGTGGGATCCGAACCACGGTGGAGGCCTAACATTTCCCACATTCACAAGATGTCTTGTCAGAGGTGAAGGAAGGGATTAGTAATCAGATAAATCTGTGCCGGGACCGAGGATTGAATCCCGGCCGCCAGCACAGAAGTCTGTCACCTTACCCCTAGACCGCCAGGTCACTTGGCAAAAAAAAAAGCCTGTAATATACTCGACCGGGTTTAGAACTTCGATCTTCCCATCATAGGCAGTCAATTCTTTTGCGGGAGCGACGCCTTAGAAGATGTGGCCACTGAAGCGGATGGATTTAAAAGTATTTTTCAGTAACTTTCAAATATTATTATTCCTATGAGAATCTTATTTATGTGCAGATAGCAAGCTCCGTCCAAGAGATCTATGGACGTTCTTAAGAACGTTTTGAGAAGGAAATAAATCTAAGAGTTGGGGAAAGTGTAAATTAAATCCCCGACTGAAAGAAGGTGAGCGAGCCCGCCTTGTTCTCCCCAGAGTAGCACCGGGTGTGTGCTATTTGGTGAGTGGACCGGGTAACTACGAGGGGCCCATAGCAATGCGAATCTTTGTGTGACCTGCTTTGGACCTGAAGAGGTGAAGGCCGCACGAGGTGGTTCAATACTGACGCTCGCTCCGGGGCCCTGCAAGGCTCCGTCCCACGCTAGGGGTGCCAACATAGCCACTTTTACACTTTGTATATCTCTCTCTCTTTCTACCGAAAATAAACTACCATAACAATCGGATATGACAGTTACAAAAGTTTTAAAAAAACCCACGATAGCTCTGTGAACAGTTCACCTCAAGATATCATAACCATTTTTTTTTAAGTCTTTTGAAGCAAACTTAAAAAAACAAACACAAATGCACATTATACTTTTTTTTTGTATAAAAATATGAATCAAGGTAATTTTTTCTGAACTTTTAAATTACGGTAACAGTCACATTTTTATTTTATTTACAAAGATAATAAACATTCAAAAATTGCTAAGTAAATCGTGTTAATTAGGGCATTATCTTATTGTTTGTTACTGCAGCCTTAAGATTTTTTTCTTTGGATCTCAAATAGAAATATTTCTCATAATTTATCTTTAGATTTAAAGTTTAAATATATTCAATAATTTTTCTTTGGGTTACAAGTTGATATTTTCACCTGATGATAAAGTTAGATAAAAAATAAAGGAATACCATATTCAATATTGCATTATTTTAGTAAAGAATAATTTTTGTTCACTTGGTTTAAGACGTCAGTCCCACAATTTTTTTTAATACGTCTGTTGTACACGATATATTGCTTGGATTAAAAAAAAATTAAAAATCACTTAGCATAATATATTAAACTAAACACTTTTAGAGCAGCTTCCATCTTGAAACGGATAATCATATTGAAATAACGTATACATACGTCATTTGGCCTAGGTTCAAAGAGTTCCCCTGCCAAGTTTAGTTAAAATTGGTTCACACATTTGGAAATAGTCACGTAGTAAACATCCGGACACCGGACAGATGAAATGACAAACGGTTGAGTTATAAACAGGACCTCGCTTGGCTCAGCCAAAAATAACACTAACAATATGGTAAAATGTTACCAATGTCAGATATAAAAATAATTTTTGTATTTTATAAAAGTTACTTTCTGCCAGAACTTTCCTCTAGAATAAAAATGAAACGAGGTATTTAGTAATTAATCCCCAACTAGTTTTTATTATTCGTTGTGCTAATCAAATTTAATTTAATTCGATTAACAATTCAATTTTCAAAAAAAAAGCTTTATATGGGGGTAGAATAATATTGGAAGGGTTAAAATATGTTTTAATTTATGATCAATGAGTGATTATATTCGGCCTGACCACTGCAGCTTTATTCATTTTTAATAGAAACAAATTGAAACTACAGGAAAACCACCCACATCTGAAACCACTAGTAGAATTTTTGTTTATGTTTTTTTGTTTTCTATAGCTCAGCTGCCAATTAAAGGTTTTACCTTGGTAAGAACCTGTCATTGTTAAGATTTACAAATCATATACAGTAAGGTACACACTAATCATTATATGTTAAACTTATTTTAACATTGAAATATGACCTGGTGGTCCAGGGGTAAGTTGTAGGGACTTCTGTGCTGATGGTCCGGGGTTCAATCCTCGGTCCCGGCACAGGTTTATCTGATTACCAAACCTTTCCTTCACCTCTGACAAGACATGTTGTGAATGTGAGGAATGCCAGGTCTCCACCGTGGTTCGGATCCCACGTTAAACTGTAGTTCCTTCATTTCATCTCACAATCATCACAATCACCCTACCATTACACATTAGCGTAAGTGCGTATAACCCGGACGGGTAGTAAGACGTGGTGCTAATAATAATACTAATAACATTGAAAATTGAAAAAACTCGTGCATATTTACTGATAATACTTAACCGTAGAATGTGTTATATTAAATAACGATTTATTTAAATACTGTGTGTACAGTACATATTTATATTTCTAACTATATATATGTTATGTAATTTTCATAAATTAAATATTCATATCCGAAGTTTTTCCTATCCGAAACGTGTTCAAATCCCTCTATTCCAGCTATCAGAGGTTTTACTGTATATTTTTGGATAAATATACACTTTTAAATCGTTTTAAATAAGTAGTATGTTTCAAACGCGTTTTTTTTTAAAATTGTGACCGCTGATTTTAACTACCCGTCTGTAATATCCACCTTTAAATAATATTATGTAAAATGAATAAAGAAGGTAAAATAAATAAAAAATCTATCTTAATTTGCGTGGAGAGAGATTTGGAAATAATTTAAGGAAAAACACCTTTAGTCCATCTTATACGTATTTGACACCCGACCTCCCCACCATCAGAAAAAACAAAACACACACTGGATGAGTTTGAAATTGAGTCTGCTTGTCCACCAGTGCAGATGTCTAATTAAAAAAATATTTTTTTTTACTAAAAATGTGTACAGATCCTTAAAGTTTCTAGATAAAACAAAACTCGTATTAATTTTTTTTTTAAACGTGTCCTACAAAAAATAACCCACCAAACCAGTAGTTACTTTCTACCGTTTTAAAAGTAAAACTATTTAATACGGAGTAATGTGTCGACTTAGCGGTATTATTCTTAGTGAGTTGGTAGCCCTGGTCTCTGCCCACCCTCAGACCGGGGAAATGGTTGCACGGGGAGTCAGCTCCAGGACTTGGCGCAACAAGACAGCGGGGTCTTTATTACGATTTATGAAGGTTATAACCACACTACGACCCCCTTGGTCTCAAATTATAGGTGGTCGCGAGGGGGTTGGTACGGTGGCGGAGACCACCGGAAAGAGGACGACAAAGTGGACGGGTGGAATTATATGTCGGACCGCTCTTTGGAATAAGACTCGGTCGGGTCTTTATTGGTTATCACATCTTAAATGTATTAGGACAGGTTCTCGACACAAATTGATGAGTCTTTCTTCTTTCTTTCTCATTCTTATCGGACGAGCGGGGGTGGAGGTGGGAGGGGGAAGAGACGCAGACTGAATGTCAACCTCATCTAGTCCGGCTTTGCGGTGGCAGTATAAGGTCAGGGTTTGAATCCTATCCTGAAGCACTGAGGTTTTTATTTTAACCATATAACACACTTCGGTGGTCAAACAGTCTAAAGCGTCATTCTCGCAATATACTGGACTGCTGATGACAGGGATTATTAGTATAACCTCGTCTTACTAACCGTTCGGGTTATACGCGCTCACGCTAATGTGTAATGGTAGGGTGATTGTGAGACGAAATGGAGGACCTACAGTTTAACGTGGGATCCGAACCACGGTGGAAACCTGGCATTCCCCACATTCACAAGATGTCTTGTCAGAGGTGAAGGAAGGGTTTGGTAATCAGATAAATATGTGCCGGGACCGAGGATTGAACCCCGGACCCCCAACATAGAAGTCCGACATCTTACCCCTAGACCACCAGGTCACCCGTCCGATGACGGGGAGATCGTTGGTTCGGATACTAGTCGAGAGTGCTCAGGGTGCTTTTTTATACTCTTCCTCCACGTAAATGCTACTGCACTTTCTCTAAATTCAACCTTCCTCATCCCTAACACTTTAGTGTAGTTAGTGGATGAGCACACAGCCCTAACGGTTGGAAAGACGCACCAACAAAAATATATTTAAAAAAAGCTTCATGACGTCATCCCATAAGCGAGCTATTCTGACCGGGCGGCCGCCATCGTTAACGATAACAGTGCTAACATATGCTGATATAGGGTGTCATTTGGACAGCACAATGAGCCCTTTGACAGTTAATCTCAGTTTTCTAGACCAGAGCCGCTACTTCTTTATTCCAGTAGCTCCTCATTTGTCCTCACGAAGCTGATTTGACCCTGTTTCAGACCTACAGCTTCACAGATAGAGCTGGAAGCACCGGGGATTGAACCCGGGACCTCTGAACCTGTATCCAGGAATTCTGACCCCTAGACATATATATAGTGGTGCATGGTTCGATACCAGACCATGTATTATAAATGTTTATATTAAATTAACTCATACAATTTAGTTTTTTAGCGCCAAGATCTACTGCAAGTCGTGCATTGATACAGCTCTTGCGTTTAGAAAGTGCACTTTAAGCCCCCCACTCCCCCAAAAAATATATCAAATGAAATGCTACAAAACAGGATTAAATCAATTCGATCATAAAAAAAACCGAAGCAATTCTCTACTATTTTTTATTGAAATTTTTTATTAAAAAAATATATTTTAAACACTAAAATTTTCAACCTCGAGTGATAACAAATTTTGACGTTTGATATTCCTTTTAATTCTCAAAAATTGAGATTTTAATTCTTCCTGCCTGTATATGGGTCAAATCAGGATTTTTATACAAGCCCTAAACTTAAGAGTATAGTTTACTCATGACAGTTTTTTTTAATTTAATTTTTATATGGCTTTAACAATTTTGCGCAAAGCTTATATCTCAAGAGTTCAAATGATGATCAAATTATTATCTTTTCCTCATAGAAAATTATTTAAGAGTATTTTGCCGATAACCGATTTTTAATTTTTTGTTCTTAACCACAATAAACTATTTTAGAAAAATATACGATTATTTTGTGCCATTAATTTTATGGTAAAAAAACCTTTTCAATTTGAGGGAAAAAAGAAAGAAATTATCTTAACGATTGTCTTGAAAATATTCACGTGCCTATATATAAAATAGTTTAATCGAAAATAAATATTAGCATATTTGTCATTTCTTAATTTCAGTGGCATTTCGCCTCCATAAGACTACTTCAATTTATAAATTATCAATTTTGTTTTAATATTCGCTGTCAGCATTCAGGGGAGAATAAAAGTACACACAAATAAAATTACATGTTATAATTAAGTCCTTTTTTTTAGGAATTTTATTAATTAAAACGAGAAACATTTTTTACCCCATGCAACACCGAGATGAATATTTTATATTTAATAAACAAACTGTGTTTATAGCGCGCTCGCGTCTAATACTTAGAGCAATTTTTTAATTATAAAAAAATACCTGCTATATTTTACTCTGTTTAATTTGTTTCATTATCATTATTAACTTAATTTACAACAAAATGAACGTGAAATTTAGCTGATTGGCTCTATTAAACAAATGAGCAACCAGTTTATTAATTATCGGATGTAATAAAAGCTACAGATTATTTATATAAAAATTTGAAATCAACAATATTTTATTCTGACAAAACCCTTGCCTATTCATGATACCTGGAGATTATCCACTACCCTTTGAAGCACTACTTATTTGTGAATTACGAATCACTTGTATCACGTATACTTACAGTAGCCCCATGACTTCTTTGGTGCTGACTGACAGCTCACAGCTGACTTCTGAGAGTCATCATTTAGGTATATACCTAAATTTTGACCGTCAGAAGTGACAGCTGCTTAAACACAGGTTTTTGTAAATCATATGGTTCAGCGTAGGGATACATAATTTGGTCTGGTAACTTTTCAAAGCTGTCAGTCAGCACCAAGGAAGCCATGAAACTACTGTACTTACCATATTAAGACAAAATCTTAACCCTACTCGGATTCGAACTAAAGTTTATCCAGAGTCTAGAGCTCAATGTCTCAAAGCTCTCACCCATGTCAAGGTTATCATTTTTTTGTTTTGGCATCACGTCTTACTACCCGTTCGGTTTATACGCCTATGAACTAGCTACACTTTAGGGCTAGGAATTATGAAGGCTAAATTGAAATGAAATGCACCCAAATTAGCATGAAAGGAGAGTGAAAAAAAAACATTTATAAAAAAACCACCCTCTGTGCACTCAACTGGGATCGAACTCCGATCTCCCTGTCTTCGGCAGTCAAGCCCAACACAAGATTAACGGGTTAGACCACGCGGCCACCGGAGCGTTTTTTTAATAATTGTAGTTGTTGTTGGGATTATATACTTTAAGAGTCATCGACACGTTAGTGGCAAACACCATTAAAATCAAAATAATAATAATATTTAGCACCACGTCTTACTACCCGTTCGGGTTATACGCTTTAAGTACTAATTACTCTAATGTATTAGGAATTGGAAAGGTTGAATTAGAGGAAGTGAACCCGCATTTGCGTGGAGGGAGAGTGGAAAACCATTTAAGAAAGAAAAAACAGTTCACCCGACCGAGATTCGAACCTCGATCTCCCCGCCCTCAGTGGTCGAGCTCAACACGACTAGCGCGTTAGCCAACTACGCCACCGAGGCGGGTATAATCAAAATAAAAAATGCCCTAAAAATAAATGAAAGTAAATAACAAAATACAAAAAAAGGTTAGGGTACAAGTTGAAAGGGCATGACTGCGCGAGAGCGATATAAAAAGATAAATAAGCAATCCAATGAGGGCTTAAGTGATCAAAGATGGAAGCCAAATGTCCTCTCACACAAAGGGCTAGAGATAAATAGAAGGAATTCAATACAAATGCATCATAACACTGTTGGATAGAAGATTAGAAACCCATTAATAAACAGTCCTCAATGCAGTTCTCAGGTCAGGTACGTTAACGCTGAGCTAACTCTGTCAGTTTTTTTTATGGAGAAACGAAAAATTTCTCAGACAATAAAGTGCACAATAACAAAGATAATATTAAATTAAGTGACTTACAAAGTTTGTTTGTATTTAAACGACTATAAAAAATTAATATAGTTTCGAACAAGATTTGTTTTATTTAAACCACTAAATAACTTCTTAAAATATTGGCTTTGTTTGAACAACTATAAATATATCTTCTAACAAGGTTTGTTTGTGTTTAAATAAATACAAATATAACTTGTATTCGCAATATCGTTCTTTCCTGATATCATAACCGTTCAATGTATCTTTATATTCCCTTGAGAGGTAGAATGCATGTGATTCAGAGCCGAACGGTCGGTTGATTGAGACGAACTTCCCCGATCCACTCCGACGATTATTCGAATATCATCACAGCCCACTAGAGCGACGTTAAAACACGCTGATTACGAAATCGATATGACGTCACTAGGGGCAAACTCGGTGTGACAGTTCTAGATCCAGATGGCCGATATGGGGAAGATTGGAAATAAGAATATATATATTCTGTGTCACACGTGTGACCATATATTTATTTATCTATTAACATAATCAGTTATAAATAATTATTGGTAATTATGTTTGTTAGTTAATGTCTTTTAAATATATATATATATAAATATATATATATATAAATCCACGCCTTAAATGGATCAAAAGGAATATTTGTAGTTGGTAGAATTATGTGTGAACTTGTGTCTGAAACTAGACCCAAAAACATATCTTTAAATCTTTATCGAGTAAAATAAGCGGCATTTCTCATTATATAAGTGTATATTATACCTCCAGATAAATAACTCATTAAAATGTATGTTTCGTTTGATGACTATGTTCATTAGGAACCAATTTTAAAAGGATTGGCCTTATTTGACTTCTCGAGAAGCTACTGGCTCTATATCCACGTATTTATATGTCAACTAATTTTATCTGCTGCTACTTTTAATAAATATTATCAATACCAAAACATAACACTAATAATCTAGTAAAACGTTATTAATGTTGACTACAGTAACTAATAAGTTTGTATTTAATAAGATCAGTGTATCTTTATTTCTATGAAATCCTAGCATAGCTCTTCACTCAGTGAAACACTCACTGGCCAGTCATCAACAGGAATACGTTCCTGTGTGAAGTGTGTAGAGCCGGGCCAATATCTGATTGGTCAAATAGGGACAGAGTGGGAGAGAACATATCACAGGTACAGTTTTAACAAGCTCTGCTTACTCTGGTGAAATGGGGACAAAGTGGAGGAGAACATACCACAGATACAGTTTCAACAAGCTCTACTTACCCTGGTCAAATGGGGACAGAGTGGGAGAAAACATATCAAAGGTACAGTTTTAACAAGCTCTGCTTACCCTGGTCAAATGGAGACAGAGTGGGGGAGAACATATCACAGGTACAGTTTTAACAAGCTCTGCTTACCCTGGTCAAATGGGGACAGAGTGGAGGAGAACATATCACAGGTACAGTTTTAACAAGCTCTGTTTACC
>CABFOW010004540.1:26463-39168 GCA_902141385.1 Timema californicum
GCTTCCTCTACTATCTCATGTACTCCAACATCCTCATTACATGTCCATACCATCTCACCCTTACTTCCTCTACTATCTCATGTACTCCCTGTACCCCTACTCTTACCCAGATAACTTTATTACTAATCTTGTTTCTTCATGTGACATGTAACATGCTCTCCTGGTCTCTCTCACGATCATTGTCCATGTTTCTGCTCCATACCTATGTGACAATGTGTACAAAGTACGCCCTGTACAACACTTTATTACACTTCAAGGTCACTTCTCTTCTCCATAGCAGGTCTCTTACACACATTTAGAAACCCCCTCTCTCTCCCTGCTGTCCTCTTTTCCTTTCATCTTCTCTACTTCCACCTTTCTCCTCAATCACGCTTCCAAAATATTTTACGTTCTGCACTTTTCTCAAATCTACTCCATTGAGTGAGGAAAATGGTTATTATAAAAACAAAAGCCGCTGGTCACGTGGTCTAAGAGATTGCGATCAAACCATCGGACTTTGACCTGTTTTATTCCGACTCACCAATCTCAACTTTTTTTAAATAGATACTATTAAAAGGCTTCGCCCCTACCTAAATAACACTCATAAATCACTTAATGCCAGAAACCAAGTGGCCTTATAACGATTCTGGGTGGATCTGTCTGGCAGTAGGAGATCAAACAGGAGATAAGGAAAATACAAGTGACAATACAATATGTTGTGACTCCCCTATCAAATGACATTCTATTCCCAAAGATCCATTCCACGCTCCTATAACAGTTACCTTTCGTTTCACGGACATTTATCTCTTAATGATCAACAGCTATGTTTACAAGTCTATGTATCTATAGTCATAGAACATAGTTTTGTGCTCATAACTGTAAACAACAAACTCGTGGACTGTTAAGGAACTTGTCAATATTTAACCTAAGAGCAACATCTGATTGGCAACATCTCAACTGGGGACCTGGAGGTCTAGGGGTAAGGTGTCAGACTTCTGTGCTGGCGGCCGGGGTTCAATCCTTGGTCTCGGCAAAGATTTATCTGATTACCAAACCCTTCCTTCACCCCTGACAAGACATCTTGTGAATGTGGGGAATACCAGGCCTCCACCGTGGTTCGGATCCCATGTTAAACTGTAGGTCCTCCATTTCATCTCACAATCACCCTACCATTACACATTAGCGTAAGTGCGTGTAAACCGAACGGGTAGTAAGACGCTGTGCTAATAATAATAATAATAATAATAATAACATCTCAACTACATAAGCATCATCCTTTAGGAACTCTAAAGTTAAAGGCCGCCAGAACGTAAGCTCACCATTCAACCATATCTCCAGAGACAGCCACCATCCAATCCCTAGCCTAACACTCAACCTCTTTCAAATACATCTACACACTATCCTCATATCGACGTCTCAGCCTACCAAGTGGTGTTGTATCTTCAGGTTTCACAACTAAAATATTTTGTACATGCCTGTCACCGCCCATACGTGTCACATGATACCCCCCTCCCACCTCAGCCTGCATGCCTTGATTACCCCTTAATATGTTTATGGATGCATACAAACCATAGAGTTCTTCCTTATGTATCTTCCTCCAATCTCCTATTTGTTCAGCCCATTGTAATAACTAGAGGTACAAAAGGAGGTCGTCCCTTCTCTAACAATATTGGTATTTTCATATTACTATTCTTAGATTACCGGGCCACAGCCATGGGCGTAACTAGGGGTCAATACAAGGTGGGGGGAGGAATTGTAAGTACAAGTCATTCACGGGCTAAGTTTACCTGGATGACAGCTCGAAATGTTACTAGAAGTAATCCCTAATATATCACTACGCCAACAGCTGGCATCTATCACTTTGGATGACTGTAATGAAAACAGTTGGTAATATATTAATGTGATAGTTAACCACGGTAATTTAAGCCAATATTATTTATATATTTATTTGAGGTCGGACAAAAAGTTTATTTATAGTTTTATTCCCCTTTAAAAAAATATTCACACCACTTTCACAAAAATTTCTAACGAACATAGCCTCAAAATGGCGACTGACGAATTTAAACCGTATGATTGAACATAACGGTAAACAAGTTTTTTACAATGATGCAGACACGCAGCTGATGAAAATATTTTATTCAGTTAAATATTTCAAAATACGATAAAATAATCATAAAATCATGTATTGTATGTAAAAAAATGACAACAATTTTCTCTTTTCCAAGTAAATACGATGCCTGTATTAAAAGGTATTGATGTGTGCACAATATTACACAAAATCATTAACGTTCCAAAACGAAAAATAAGTACTTTTAATTATGTTTAAAATATTGTTTCGAGTTGGACAAAAACAAATTATTTAAAATAATTAAATAGTATGAGAAAACTTAAGTTTACGTTATTTTAAATGTAATATATAACAGGTAATTAAAGATCTTTAAATTTATAACAAAACTGTGATCTTTTACAAGTGTTGGCGACCCAAAACCTAAACATATGATTTTAGAACTGTCATCCAGGTAAAAACCTATCGTAAACGGAATATACATACAGATTTACTAAGTACAAAATGTGACCTGCCACAATGTCTTCTGTCGCTGTCGCCAGCCCTTGACAGTGACGTGGTCGTGGCCGGGTGCGAATTGTTGCCTCATGTCATTACTCATGTTTCCATTCCAAAACATGTCGAGTAGCGCCGATATGAGGCTGGAGGCGGCCAGCAAGGGCTGGACAAATAAACCCACGTGTGTCTCTCACTGATACGGTCCCAACTTTGGAAAAAAAAAACAATAACTGGCGGCTACCTCGGCTCTACGACGTGGTTTGTAGTAGTACTCGCTTTGATCGTTGGGGGCTCCACCCCTAAACCCCCAGTGAGTTTTCTTTGCAAGTGGATGTAAACTAATGTAATTCCAGAGTCGTTTTTTTTTGATAGGTCTTACCGTTTAGCCACAAGATACCTCCAAAAAATGGTCCACGCCATCTTTAAAGTTGCTCCAAAATTTTGAATTTTTTTGGGGGGGGTTTGAAATTAATTTTTTTAACTTTTTGGAATTTTCCCGTCGGTTACAGGCTAGAAGCTATAAGTTTGCAAACTTTCAAGATTCTAGCTCATCTGTAAGTGGGTAAACATTAATGTCAGTGAGTGAGTCAGCCGTGTGGCTTTATAGTAGTATAATTTATATTTATATTTGTATCACAAATAATTATCAAAACGAGCGCGTATTTATTTAAATACATGAGTGACCACTCGGCAAGATCAAGTATTGTGATTATTAAAAAAATATCTAATTCGAGATTTATACGGACGCCAACGTTTAATGACCCCTAAACCCAAAAAAGTGGTTCTGTCTGTCGATGTGTCTGTATCTAGACCTAGAATCAAAACCATTTTACCGATCAGGCTAAAAGTTGGTATTTAGGGTTTTCATAATGTCCCCATAGGGGTTTTCGAAATTAAAAGAGAAAAAAGCAACTTTCTTGAAATTAGTCCTAAGGATTTTGATTAAATTTCTTATCCAGGAATTGTTTAGCATCACAAACAAAATGGAGTATCTAAATTTCCAGTTAAAGTTATTTAAAGATTACTTTACATAAGAGGATACCTCCAATTTTGATAATTATCTCTGCGACTATTTGAGATACGAAATAATCTATGGTTTAAAAGTTGTAGTACTATTAAATTATTTTTTTTAATTTTAAATATATTATTATAAAACCAATAATTTTTTTTAGATTTTGGCAAATATATATATTTTTTAATTGAGGTTTGGGAAATTTGTTATATTCGTTAGTGAAAAGTGATGCTACTTTTCTCTCAATATGTTTTCCGCAACAGTGTATATTATTTTGTTACATATTCCTTACTAGTTTAAAGTAAATCTCTCCAGTTTTAGGTAAAGGTCCGATAAAGTTGAAGCGTTATTGAAATATTATCTTGATATTGGCCCACAATACGGCGTCCATTAAGATGATACGGATTTATAATGATATATTGCCCTGTGATTGAGCAGTATCTATAACGACCATGGGTTTTGCGATGATGACGGCGCGAGCATGTCTTACTGCGCACATGCTCGCGGTTATGTGATATGAGCATATTTGTTACTTATAATTATTAAATTAGAAAGACGTTTGATGTTGCACACGTTTTATTTAACTGATTACACCATCGGTACTGATGATATAATATTAAATTATATGAACGGATTGGTTTTTTTTACGATATTACATGTTCCGTATACTGTGTACTGTTATGTTCTCTATAGATTTAAAATACTGGCAATGTGGGGCGACCTGGTGGTCTAGGGGATAAGGTGTCAGATTTCTGTGCTGGCGGCCGGGGTTCAATCCTCGGTCCCGGCATAGATTTATCTGATTACCAAACCCTTCCTTCACCTCTGACAAGGCATCTTGTGAATGTGGGGAATGCCAGGCCTCCACCGTGGTTCGGATTCCACGTTAAACTGTAGGTCCTTCATTTCATCTCACAAACATCCCCTACCATTACACATTAGCGTAAGTGCGTATAACCCGAACGGGTAGTAAGACGCGGTGCTAATAATAATAATAATAATAATAATAATAATAATAATACTGGCACCGGGTGTATATTACCAGCACTGATATGGATTCATACGCACAAGCGGCTTATATATATGACCTACCCCTTGCCTCTTGGACCCCTTGTGACCAGTGTTAAAACTAACTAATAGAAAGACTCCTGGCAACAGGTGTTGTGAAGGCTGGCTTCCTATTGGGTAGAGGTGGCCAGCGTGTCACAAGATTCTGCTAAATACTACGGAGTTGATCTTTTAAAGGAAAAAAAAAAGTTTCATGGTGCAATAGATTGAGATAATTTCTGAAAAGCGTGCGAATCTCCAAGGATGAAGTATTTAAAGGTTATTTTATATACGATTTATCAAAGAAAAATACACTTCATCCGTGACTTTTTTTTAAGATATGAGAGGGGTCCAAAAGAGTATCATTACAAAATCCGTGTGGTGCACCGAACCATTTATTATTTTTCCCGGCAGCCCATTGTTTTATGCGTTATGCAGATCAGCCCGTGAGTCATGGAATATCAGACCACACCACCTTAAGGCGTCACTCTCGTAATATACTGGATCACCGATGAATGGGAGATCGGGGTTCTGAGAGGGATTTCATCCAAAATTGCTTTCACAATCTCTCTCCACGCAAATACCGTTGCACTTCCTGTATATCCAATCTTTCTATTCCCTAACACATTAACGCAACAAGTACGGTTGCGTATAACCTGAACGTGTAGTAAGACTTGCTGATGAAATAAAAAATAAACAAGCTCTGCCTACCCTGACAACACTCCGAGTCACGCCACTGGGCAATGTGTATCATATTGTCGTTTAGAGATAGAGAAAGGGAAGTTATACCAATAAGTAATTTAAACAAGACTCACTTCCGAGGATGAAGGCAACTCTTGCTACCAGCTAACGGCAGATCTCCACTTTTCCTATCTTGGGACGATTATTGTTACCATCTTTGTACCTTCTTCCGCCAACATCGTCCATTATCTGATTCATGTTCTCCGATCTTGGTCTTTCTATTGAATTTCTCCCTTCTACATCTCCTTCTGTATATCATCATCGTCAAACTATCATGTCTTAGTACATGTCCTACCATGTTAACTGTTCTTTGCTGTTTACTTTTCCAAAGTTTCCTTTTTATCATTTGCTTTTCTTAGCACTTGTGTGTTTGATACCATCTCCATATATGATATTTTCATTGTAAAAACAAACAACAAACCAAATTATTCAATATTGAAATGAAATAAATCAAACTATATTATTCAAAATTGATAGGATAGAACTTTAGTAGTACATTTTCTTTGAGTTTTTTTTTCCTAAGTGAGGCTCCCCATGGATGGAGAATCGAAAGAAAAGGAATTTTTTTTCTTCTTCTTCTTCTTCTTCTTCTTATATTTTTCAATCTGTCACAAAGAATTCCGATCAGACATCCCCGGGAACTCGCGTAGAAAGAAGTAACAATAAAATCTTGTTTTATTCCCCGAATGACGTCACAGACAGAAACGTGAGACGAAAAACAATGTGGAAGAGGGGAGGAGGAGGGAAGGGGGGAAGGGGGGGGGTGCGAGCGAAAGCCGTAGCTAAACTTCAAAGTATCGGAGCAAATAATCCAGGATTTGAAATGTCGCCAAGTTTGGTTCATAAACTAAAGATGAGTCCAATCTCAGCTTTCATATTGGCTGAGACATTCGAGTCCGAACTTCTGCAAACGCTGCAAATGAAAGAGGTTCTCATTATTTTGTTAACAATATTGTGTTTTTTTGCTGTTGAGGTATTTAATGGGCACGTTCTAAACCTACCTATTATACCAACACACGACTTAGAAAATAACCTAAATCTATAACAGACACAATAACCAGCCAGCTGTTAATTATTTACTGTAAAAAAATTGTTATAGGTAGTATTATATTATTATTATTAGCACCGCGTCTTAGTACCCGTTCGGGTTATACGCACTTACGCTAATGTGTAATGGTAGGGTGATTGTGAGATGAAATGGAGGACCTACAGTTTAACGTGGGATCCGAACCACGGTGGAGGCCTGGCATTCCTCACATTCACAAGATGTCTTGTCAGAGGTGAAGGAAGGGTTTGGTAATCAGATAAATTTGTGCCGGGACCGAGGATTGAACCCCGGACNAATGGAGGACCTACAGTTTAACGTGGGATCCGAACCACGGTGGAGGCCTGGCATTCCTCACATTCACAAGATGTGATTAATACACGTCTTGTCAGAGGTGAAGGAAGGGTTTGGTAATTAGATAAATCTGTGCCGGGACTGGGGATTGAACCCCGGCCGCCAGCACAGAAGTCTGACACCTTACCCCTAGACCACTTATGGGTTGCAAAAAGTGGTGCTAAAACAAACAAACTTTTCTTTCTACTTCACGTGGAAGTTTATTTTTATACACTCGGAGTTTCCCCGATTAAAAAAAACCCCTGCGCACTGGTATATATTTGTTAGTAAGGATCGCAATATTACAACTTTATTTAACTGGACAGTTGCCCCGTGGCTCCTTTGGTGCTGACTGACAGTTCACAGCTGACTTCTGACAGCTACTAAACACATGTTTTTGCAGATCACATGGTTCGGCGTAGGGATAAATAATTTGGTCTGGTAACTTTTCAAAGCCGCCAGCTGTCAGTCAGCAACAAATAAGTCATGGGGCTACTGTAGGCAATCTTAACTAAGTTACCTGCTTGTGACGTCACGGCGAGTAGAAATATGATTTCCCATGTTAATGTGTTTAGCTATTTATTCGGCGAGTTTTCGAAATAGAACATTGTAAAAAAAAACATAAATTCTTGAACAAATCTAACAATATTTTTTACATTGTCACAAAAAATAACATATTTAATTTTTAAGTAGTTTTTTAAAAAAAACTTATTGGTTTTAAAAATCGTCCACAGCTCAGGCTATTTGGTTTATTCACGGAAATGTCCGGTAAGAATCTTCCGTGGAAGCAAATGTTCATCTTGAATAGGGGAAAAGAAAAATATAGTCTTTAAATGCAAGTCAATGATGTCCAGATACAAATAGTAGAGTGAGTGTTTATACTCGTCAGAAAAAGAGGGGAAGTAGTACCAGTATATAAAACAGAGGACCTCACAGGGTGAATTGCTAATTTTCTTCCCTATCTTTCTATTTCGTACATTGCTGTCTAAGTGCGATAGTGCTTAGAGTGCTTAAGTACGTCAATTTAAGATGCAACCCGCTTTGCAAAATAGCTTCGAACTCACCATGTAGGTAACCTGTCTGTATTCAACGCTCACCTCCAATTGGCACTAAATAGATAAAACCATCTTCACAAGTGTGTGTTATTGAACAGCATGAGTTAAACAAACAAACACAGTCTTAGCCAACAAGTTTTGGAACATCCGAAAGTATTATTATTATTATCACCGCGTCTTACTACCCGTTCGGGTTATATGCACTTACGCTAATGTGTAATGGTAGGGTGATTGTGAGATGAAATGGAGGACCTACAGTTTAACGTGGGATCCGAACCACGGTGGAGGCCTGGCATTCCCCACATTCACAAGATGTCTTGTCAGAGGTGAAGGAAGGGTTTGGTAATCAGATAAATCTTTGCCGGTACCGAGGATTGAACCCCGGACGCCCAGCACAGAAGTCTGACACCTTACCCCTAGACCACCAGGTCCATCCGAAAGTAAACTCCAATGTAAACTAAACATACGAGATTTGGGAAGTCAACCGACGATACTTACTCTTCCGGTTTGACGTTTTAAAATCGATTAGACATCAAAACAAATTGAATTAAAATGTATCCCGCAATGGCGTGAGTGCACTCTAAACGTCAAGCTAATTTATTCTGGTTTGATGGTGATAAGTAGGTAGGGGGTTGTAATCCCAGATGGGTGTAATGAGGCTGTTTGCTAATCTAAATTACAGGTACATTTCTTCTTGAGTTATTTATTATTTCTCTCTACCACATTAGCATAATTAAAATATGAATAACTCTGACGGGTAAGTGGGGGAAAGGAGGGTATATGCATTGCTAGTCAAGTATTAGAATAAGATCTTATGAATTACAATTATGTTAATAAATACAACAAAAAGTTTGAAGGGAATCAGTATCTGTTTTTTTGTTTGAACTTTACGAAAGACAATAAAGAATCACAAGGCGTGCGTCATTATTAAAATTTAATATCTTACTCAAGAAAATGTTAAATTTGGCGTTGGTGATAAGTAACTCACTCAGCCCCCCCCCCACACATTTACTTGAAAATACTTAAATACTTTGAGTTTCACACAAAATAAAATAAAACGGAGGAACGTGTAAAATGTTAAAAGGTCCCGAGTTTCACAGAACATAATAAATGGTAGGAAAAGGAGAAAGGGTGGATTCTTGCCGAATAATCAAGAACGATGGAGGAAGAAGGGTCCTGATTTCAACAACTGCTGACGTCAGCTATAAAGCGTCTTCCAATATTCCTGCCTCGTCCTTGAGCCGGTAGAGTTCACTAGTGTCAGCATTGGTCAATCGCTGTAGACAAAGGACCAGAGTGAACCGACGCATGCCTATACTCTTTTACCCACTCAGAGACGTTGGCCCGCCACTTTGCCGAAAATTATTGGTGTTTGTTCAGTCGTTTGTGCTTTATTTGTGCTCATATGTGCCCGAACATGAACGTTTGTGCTGTGAAAATAGTCCTTTTAGATAACATTTAATGTTGTGGAACAACTCTTGTTCAAATTAGCCAGCCACATATTGAAAAACACAGCAAAATTATATTCACGTCGCTACATTTTGCTCTATTTGTGCTCATATGTTCCCGAAAAGGAACATTTGTGCTCTAAAATTAGGCAATATAAAGAATATTTAATGAGATGGGCTAACTTGAGCTTTCCTTTTACCGTTACATGAATTATTATTATTATTATTATTATTAGCACCGCGTCTTACTACCCGTTCGGGTTATACGCACTTACGCTAATGTGTAAATGGTAGGGTGATTGTGAGATGAAATGGAGGACCTACAGTTTAACGTGGAATCCGAACCACGGTGGAGACCTGGCATTCCTCACATTCACAAGATGTCTTGTCAGAGGTGAAGGAAGGGTTTGGTAATCAGATAAATCTTTGCCGGGACCGGGGATCGAACCCCGGCCGCCAGCATAGAAGTCTGACACCTTACCCCTAGACCACCAGGTCACCCCGTTACATGTAGAAAGCTTGATTTCACGCTGGCCCACCACATTTTGAAAACATCAACGTAACAAAATTATGTTTGTACTATTAATTTGTGCTTCGTTTGTGCTCATAATATGTTCCAGAACATGAACAAATTGATTCGTACAGATTTAATTATAATTACTACAACGCGTTTAATATTTCGACAGGTCCGTTAATGTATTAGACTCGTGCTTTAACAAAATGATGCTTGGTCACATTAAATATTCTCTATATTGCCTCAGTTTTTAACACAAATGCAGCAACGTGAATATATATATATATATATATTCAATATGTGGCGAGATAGCTTGGACCAACATATTAAATGATCTCTTAAAATAAGTGTAATTTTAGAGCACAAATGTTCATGACATGAGCACAAATAGAGCACAAAATATTGAACAAAACAATTTTTTTTTAAATCGTCAATGTGGCGGGCTAACTTGAGTTACGTCACTCAAAAATGTATATTTTAGTACATCCATATTTAGGGGAGAGGCTATCACGCCTGACGCCTGTTCATGGGGCGTTTGGTTTGATTCCAGAAGGTTGTAGGGAATATTTTACTCTGCTTTTAATTTTGTTGAAGGTGACCTGGCGGTCTAGGGGTAAGGTGTCAGACTTCTATGCTGGCGGCCGGGGTTCAATCCTCGGTCCCGGCAAAGATTTATATGATTATCAAACCCTTCCTTCACCTCTGACAAGACATCTTGTGAATGTGAGGAATGCCAGGTCTCCACCGTGGTTCGGATCCCACGTAAAACTGTAGGTCCTCCATTTCATCTCACAATCACCCTACCGTTACACATTAGCGTAAGTGCGTATAACCCGAACGGGTAGTAAGACGCGGTGCTAATAATAATAATAATAATTTTGTTGAAACTTTGGTCGCTCCTTTTTTTCCTGTCTATTCGGATTGCTTAAAATATTTGATGAAGTACTAGTTTATTTTGAAATAAAAGATTGTTTTTTTGTTATAAGAACTTAAAAATACAGAGCTTAGCTGTAGCTATCTACTACCACCCCAATACACGTGATCACTATACTCCCTGTCCACTCCCAAACCCAACAGGTCAAACGGGGAAAAGGAAAACCAGCTTGTTTTTTGATCCGCCACACACTCTAATCTTGGCCGAGAGGAAAATAAAACATATGTGCTTATCACCGAGTCAACAGTGCAATCATGTAGTAACACATGTGTGTGTGGAGGAGGAGGGGGGGGGGGAGTGGCACGTGCCGCTTTCGTAGCTTAAAAGATTACACTTTTACAGACCGCACCAAAAACATCCGACAGCGAGTTTTGAGTTTAAATTGGATTTGGTAAGGAGGCCCCGATAGCTTAAAGTCATTCATACGTCAAGTCAAGTAATCATCAGCTGTGCTTTTGATAGATAATATCAATGATTATAATCCAACCACTAACGTGTATTGGAGTGTTTCCAGGGTAAGCAGAGTCGGTTTAGACTGTGTGTGTGAATTAATCGAATGGGAACCAGGTTGGTGAGAACATATCGCAAGATGAGTTTTAAAAAGCTCTGCTTACTCTGGTCAAATGGGGGAAGAGTGAGGGAGAACATATCACAGGTAGAGTTTTAACAAGCTCTGCTTACCCTGGTCAAATGGGGGAAGAGTGAGGGAGAACATATCACAGGTACAGTTTTAACAAGCTCAGCTTACCCTGGTCAAATGGGGGAAGAGTGAGGGAGAACATATCACAGGTACAGTTTTAACAAGCTCTACTTACCCTGGTCAAATGGGGGAAGAGTGAGGGAGAACATATCACAGGTACAGTTTTAACAAGCTCTGCTTACCCTGGTCAAATGGGGACAGGGTGGGTGAGAACATATCACAGGTACAGTTTCAAAAAGCTCTGCTTACCCTGGTCAAAGGGGGACAGGGTGGGTGAGAACATATCACAGGTACAGTTTCAACTATCTCTGCTTACCCTGGTCAAATGGGGACAGGGTGGGTGAGAACATATTACAGGTACAGTTTCAACAAGCTCTGATTACCCTGACAATACTCCGCAATATGACACTAAAATTAATTCTAATAATATCGTAGGATGCTATAAATGTTGACCATGAATTTTTTCTCTATCCTCTAAAAGGCCCTTCCTACCATAAGTCTACTATAGATAGGAGTCTTATCTCTACTTTAAACAGCACTAAATCTACTTTTCATGTAACCAGGAACCAAACCAGGTGTGCCGCAGATGTCACTTTAGAGAGCTGCTGTCAATCATTTTTTATAGTTGTAAGATAAGCATAGAGATAGTTTTTTTTATGTTGGCTAATGTAGGTTTATATTTACAGTCCAATTTGGATAGGAAGGGACTCACATCGAAGACCGCGGGGTCTAACGCGCAACTCTCGTGTTGGACTAGTTTGCCGAAGACGGGGAGATCAGTGTTTGATCCCGGTCGGATGCAAAGAAGGTGGGTTTTCCCCTGAATGATTTTCCACTCTCCCTCCACTCAAATACTGGTACATTTCCTCATTTCCTCTTAACACATTATCGTAGTTAGTACAGTAGCCCCATGGCTTCTTTGGTGCTGACTGACAGCTCACAACTGACTTCTGACAGTCAACATTTAGGTATATACAGTAGCCCCGTGGCTTCTTTGGTGCTGACTGACAGCTCACAGCTGACTTCTGACAGTCAACATTTAGGTATATACCTACATTTTGACTATCAGAAGTGACAGCTGCTAAACACATGTTTTTGCAGATCATATGGTTCGGCGTAGGGATACATAATTTGGTCCGGTAGCTTTCCAAAGCCGTCAGCTGTCAAGTCAGAACCAAATAAGCCATGGGGCTACTGTACACATACGCATATCCCGAATAGAGACGCAGTGCAAAGAAAGATTATATTCCTCGACACGCTAATGCAGGTGGATTTTCTTTAAACTCCCCCCCCCTTCCCCCCTTTTGCTCAATCCTCCCACCTTACCTTTAGGT
>CABFOW010004540.1:39955-54633 GCA_902141385.1 Timema californicum
GGTCCCGGCAAAGATTTATCTGATTACCAAACCCTTCCTTCACCTCTGACAAGACATCTTGTGAATGTGAGGAATGCCAGGCCTCCACCGTGGTTCGGATTCCACGTTAAACTGTAGGTCCTCCATTTAATCTCACAATCACCATACCATCACACATTAGCGTAAGTGCGTATAACCCGAACGGGTAGTAAGACGCGGTGCTAATAATAATAATAATAATAAAAATGTGTGGATATATCATAGAGAACCGTGTCGGTGGACAAGCGGTATGAATGTCAGGCTCACCAAGTATGGGAGAGAAATAACACTTGTTCATTGTACTACACATGGATAGAGAATATGTTTTTTTTATTTACCGCCGCGTCTTACTACCCGTTAGTGTTATATAAACTTATGTCCCTAACTACGCTAATGGCTGTAGGGATTAGAAAAGTTATATTAAAGGAAATTTACCAGCATTTGCATGGAGATCATGTAAGAAATTCATTTTAAAAAAAACCTCAGTACACTCGATTGAGATTTGAACCTCAATCTCCCTGTCATAGGCAGTGTAACCTACTGCGAGAGTAACGTCCTAACCCATGTGGTAACCAAGGTGGGTACGAAGCTTTTAACATAAAAAGGTAAAAGTCGTAACTTGACAAAACAAGACAAGGATGTTCATGATATGTTATCTTTTTTTTATTACATCACAGACAATGTTCATAAGTACATATATAAACTCTGTTCATTATCCCCCTGGTTGTGGAAACGTTTTTTATAGAGTGTTATTTGCAAGTTTTATTTGTCACTTTGGATTTTTAAGTAATATTTTCTTGGTTTGAGTCATTTTTAGGAATTTATCTTGAATAGTAGATTTTTAACTACTAAAAATAATTTATAAATGCATAAATAATTGAACATTATGGTTTCCAACCCACAGTTGTCTGAATGAGAGGATAATGTAGGCCATGAACTGTGTATCACAGTTGTCTGAATGAGAAGATAAGGTAGGCCATGAGCTTTGTATCACAGTTGTTTGAATGAGAAGATAAGGTAGGCCATGAACTTTGTATCACAGTTGTCTGAATGAGAAGATAATGTAGGCCATGAACTTTGTATCACAGTTGTTTGAATGAGAAGATAAGGTAGGCCATGAACTTTGTATCACAGTTGTCTGAATGAGAAGATAATGTAGGCCATGAACTTTGTACCACAGTTGTTTGAATGAGAAGATAATGTAGGCCATGAACTTTGTATCACAGTTGTCTGAATGAGAAGATAATGTAGGCCATGAACTTTGTATCACAGTTGTCTGAATGAGAAGATAATGTAGGCCATGAACTTTGTATCACAGTTGTCTGAATGAGAAGATAATGTAGGCCATGAACTTTGTATCACAGTTGTCTGAATGAGAAGATAATGTAGGCCATGAACTTTGTATCACAGTTGTCTGAATGAGAAGATAATGTAGGCCATGAACTTTGTATCACAGTTGTCTGAATGAGAAGATAATGTAGGCCATGAACTTTGTATCACAGTTGTCTGAATGAGAAGATAATGTAGGCCATGAACTTTGTATCACAGTTGTCTGAATGAGAAGATAATGTAGGCCATGAACTTTGTATCACAGTTGTCTGAATGAGAAGATAATGTAGGCCATGAACTTTGTATCACAGTTGTCTGAATGAGAAGATAATGTAGGCCATGAACTTTGTATCACAGTTGTCTGAATGAGAAGATAATGTAGGCCATGAACTTTGTATCACAGTTGTCTGAATGAGAAGATAATGTAGGCCATGAACTTTGTATCACAGTTGTCTGAATGAGAAGATAATGTAGGCCATGAACTTTGTATCACAGTTGTCTGAATGAGAAGATAATGTAGGCCATGAACTTTGTATCACAGTTGTCTGAATGAGAAGATAATGTAGGCCATGAACTTTGTATCACAGTTGTCTGAATGAGAAGATAATGTAGGCCATGAACTTTGTATCACAGTTGTCTGAATGAGAAGATAATGTAGGCCATGAACTTTGTATCACAGTTGTCTGAATGAGAAGATAATGTAGGCCATGAACTTTGTATCACAGTTGTCTGAATGAGAAGATAATGTAGGCCATGAACTTTGTATCACAGTTGTCTGAATGAGAAGATAATGTAGGCCATGAACTTTGTATCACAGTTGTCTGAATGAGAAGATAATGTAGGCCATGAACTTTGTATCACAGTTGTCTGAATGAGAAGATAATGTAGGCCATGAACTTTGTATCACAGTTGTCTGAATGAGAAGATAATGTAGGCCATGAACTTTGTATCACAGTTGTCTGAATGAGAAGATAATGTAGGCCATGAGCTTTGTATCACAGTTGTTTGAATGAGAAGATAAGGTAGGCCATGAACTTTGTATCACAATTGTCTGAATGAGAAGATAATGTAGGCCATGAACTTTATATCCTCGTTCCTTGTCTGGTTATAAAATACACATTTCTGGTGAGACTGCAACTATGCTGGAGAGGGTTGCGTTGGGAGGGGTTAGCTATTACCTCTTAATAGCAATGTGACAAATCTCCATGCTAATCAAACGACTCCCGCCAATATCTACATCCGGTGCATTTTGACCCCAACCTCCGGACTTGAAGTCAGCTGTTCCAACACGTTACCATCTCAGCCGGTTACATTTTTCCCTGTCGTGGAGTGTACTGAGAAATGTTGCCTTAAATTTCCGTCGGGTTTTATTAAAGTACGCTACGTGATGTTTCGTAAGACGGCCTAGGTGAGATACGAGGGGAGGTTTAGATAAGGACTCCCTCCCCTTCCACCCTGCTCTTTGTCTAACCTGGTAGTAGCTCTGCGAGAACATTACTATACTTCATTCACGGTAGGAGTTTACCTCTGAAAGGTCTTTTTTCCTACCAATATCCTACTATATAATAGATTTCTGAGTAGGGAAAAAGGCCTTTCAGAAAACAATTCCTACCGTGAACAAACTTTAGGTTACACTTGTCTTCTCATTCGTTATTTATTTCCTCCTCTTAAGAGGATTGGTGCGTAATTATTTTTTTGTATAAACACATTTTTTGCTCAAAATAATATATTCTGATTGCGTTTTAATTAAAAAATATATATTTAAAATAATATTTGTTTTAAAGGGGGGAGAAGGAGGGTAGTGGGGGAGGGGAAACAAAAGTTATGTGAATAAGTTTGCAGCTTTAAAAAAAAAATTAAAAACGTTTTTTGAGACAAAATAAACAATATAATTATTTCGAAGTTAGAAAATGTTTAGTTTAATTTTCTACAAATAGTACAAATATCAACAGTTGTTGAATATCTTTCAGGGGCATCTTAGCCTTTGAATAAGGACATTTTAAATTAAGAGATAAAGTAATCGTCAAATTCTCTCGTGCAGTGTCAGATACTCAACATTTGTTGATATTAATATTTGGATATAATTTAATTTAAACGTTTCTACTCAATTACATTATTTAATTTGTCTTTAAAAAATTGTTTTCATAAAAACAGCAAAGAATTCTTAACTCTTTTTTTTTTTTTCGCGTTCCCTCACAGTAAACCCTAATTGACTGTATTAAATTCATAATTTTATCTAAAACTATAAACTGCAAGAAGTTTTTTTTAAATATTTGAAACAATGACTTTGTATAAATAATAGTGTGAAGATCTCAATAAGATCGCTTTAATACTTTAAAAAAACTATTTAACCTTTATTAATAAAATGAAGAGTTGGTTTGTCTGCCTTGAGCATTGCGCGGTATCTACCTCACGTAGAGGTCTGACATTGATACATCAGTAACCTCTGATCACAAACATGTGTACCTAGAAACAAGAATTTTATATGTTTGATTAGATATTTTAAATTAATTAAAAACTGGGTCAGAAGAAATAAAACTGAAGGTATTTGTTTGTGTCAAATCAAATAAAAGTGTTACTCGGAGTAACCACACAATGAATAACGTGATAATAACAGGTACTTATACTAATATAGTTAATGAAAACTATTTTTTTCAAATGTCTGTTTGGATAATTATTTACTTTTTGATCTTACCATTCAAATATTTAAAATATATTCGTTATATATGAGGGATTAGTTCAAAACCGTGGTGTTTGATATTTGGCGTTACGAGGCCTTGTATTTGGATAAATTGTGACTCCATCTCGCGGTGTTCGCCATTTTCACACATTACCTAGCTTTAATGTGAATTCACACGCGTTCCACGAAAAAAAATTACTATAAACGTAACCACGTGACAAGCTCCAAACCAATCATAATATTTCAGCCTCATCAGCGTTATCCGCTCGGTGCTATTTTGAATAATTTCAGCTTTCCTTTTTTTTTCTGTGCGACAACATCAGCTGGGAGACTCAATCAGTGCTCATGCGCCTATAAAGCAAGATACTAGCGGACAGCTGCATCTACTGTTGTGAAACTATTTGAAACAACTCGTTAAATGGGGTGTGTTTGTGTCGTTGTCACGACATCACACAATAATTTGAAACATCCATATGGTGATATTTATCTTAAAGATATGTTTATCCACTAGAAAATAAAACATGTCGCCTATCGGTTGTTTTGAGTTTGTGTTGCAATGCATCATGGGTCGTCATACAGCGAGTGAATTGTTGCATCATCCGAGCAGATTCTGTTCTCAATTTTCGGCCGAAGCGGGAATCAATCTTTGGCCTTATTTGTCTGTGTATGAATTATTATTATTATTATCTTACTACCCGTTCGGGTTACACGCGCTTACGCTAATGTGTAATGGTAGGGTGATTGTGAGATGAAATGGAGGAACTACAGTTTAACGTGGAATCCGAACCACGGTGGAAGGCCTAGCATTCCCCACATTCACAAGATGTCTTGTCAGAGGTTGAAGGAAGGGTTTGGTGATCAGATAAATATGTGCCGGGACCGAGGATTGAACCCCGGCCGCCAGCACAGAAGTCCGACACCTTACCCCCTAGACCACCAGGCCACCCCTGTGTACGAAACTAGTGGATTTAATCATTTTTACGAGCGCGTATATACTAAAATCTATCAAGCATAGGATTGGTGTTAGCTGACGGTTATCAAAAGTCAACAGATCTACTATCATGTATCCATACGCCAAACCATTTTATCTACAAGACTAAGTCGAGCTGCTGTCATGTTGTCAATCAAAACTGTCACAACAAACAACTGCTTTTTAATTATTTATTTGTTTGTTTTAACAGTTTTTTACATTATTGAAACATGACATTTTTTAAATGACCATTTGGTTGAATGTTTCTTTCTTTTTTTTATTATTGAAGCAGCGTGAGTGGTTAACTTAGAAAATACTTTGCAAACGAGAGCTTCTAAAAGGCTGCTTTCTCTTCGTAAATTAAGATGGTGAACGAGATGAAATGAGGGCAGTTGATGACGTCATACATGTGTTAATGCGCATGTGTTTGCATTTAATATTTTGTATGACCCTATAAAAAAAGTGTATTTATTTATAATTTACCATCGCATGCACTATAGTATGTATATCTTGTTGCCATAGCAGCGAAACAAAACACATATTAGTTTTATTAATATTATTTTTTTCTTTAAATTAGTTAGACTACTAAAAATCCAATCATACAATTATCTTTATTGAAATATTATTAAAATTGTTTATTAACACATTAGATTGATAATATAGTAGGTGACCTGGCGGTCTAGGGGTAAGGTGTCGGACTTCTGAGCTGGGGGTCCGGGGTTCAATCCTCGGTCCTGGCACAGATTTATCTGATTACCAAACCCCTCCTTCACCTATGACAAGACATCTTGTGAATGTGGGGAATGCCAGGCCTCCACCGTGGTTCGGATCCCACGTTAAACTGTAGGTCCTCCATTTCATCTCACAATCACCCTACCATTACACATTAGCGTAAGTGCGTATAACCCGAACGGGTAGTAAGACGCGGTGCTAATAATAAAAATAATAATAATAATAGATAATATAGTACTACTAAGAAAATAATGATTATTTCTATATAGGTTTACATTAATGATTTTCAAGAAAGGTTTTCAATAAAAAACCTCCACAAGCTGTCAATTATCACCACCCCTCTGCGGGATATGTTGTATATCCTGTTGGCTACATTTTTGTTATGCCTTAGCTCCTACTCTTCAAAATAAGTCCCTCCCTCGTCTAGTATAAGGTTAAAATGACCCAAGTTTCGTTCGGATGAGGTAATAAGTGTTGGGTTTTTTTCCCCACAAAGGTTTTACTTCCCGTTCTGTCTGTACACATTTTTTTAATCAAGCTAATTGGGTTCATTCAATAGTCACCAATATCGGTTTGTATTTTAATATAATTAACTATCGATTCGTTTTCAGTTGCTGATCGATAGTCGACCTTGTGTGCTTTCTATTCTCTAGCCCCAACTAGCCTGACTATCCAATACAATATGGTCTATTATTAATTTAAATTGCTTCTTACACGTTTCTGTGGCTTTATAGTCTAAAGGGTCACGCTCTTCATATACCAAGACTGACAATGACGGGAAAATCAGGGTTTGATCCCAGTTGGATGCAATGAGGGCGGTCTTTTTTCCTAAACGGGTTTCCACTCTTCCCACACGCAAATGTGGCCACACTTCCTCTAGTTTAAACTTTTCTCATCCATAATATATTGGCATAGTTAGTATATAGGTGTATAACCCGAACGGGTACTAATACAGGTGATAAAAATATATATGTAAGTATAAAATGTAGTCGACGTTCGCTTTTCCCCTTGGTCCAACTTTTCGGGGGGAAGCCCCGGTATTAAAGAACCAGAACACGTGACTAGAGTAGCAACAGAATTGTATTAGTATGTACTCCTGCTCTACTACGTAACGCGCGACAGATACGGGAATCGAACCCAGGAGTGCTCTCTAGTAATCCATTCTATCCCACGTAGTTTCAGGGCGCAGAACGTGATAAGAAGACAGGGGGGGAAAAAAACTTTCTCCTTAAATACTTATCACTCGTTTACATTCGAGTCACGTAAGAAAACCATTTTTTTTAAACGAATGTTTTATAAGTTCTTGTATGATCTTTTCCTTTCCTCAAAGCCCTCCTCCTATTTTTTTTTAACCTCAACTTTTTGTCAAGAAGAAAAAACTTGAAGCCTTTACCTTCGTGAGAAACGTTTTGATGCGAAATTTTCTTCGATCTTTTTAATCAAATTTCATGATCTGATTGATGGGGAAACGCTCGTAAGATATTAAAAAAAGGGGGAGAAAAGGGAGGGGTTGGGAGATTGACAGGCGTTCATGAAAGTTTTTTTTTCTGTCGTGAAAAGTTGGGTGAAGAAATGTTCGAGTAAATAGCGGTCTCCTTTCTAGCTTGCTACTTGTATCTGTGACGTGATGGATGACGTCAGGTCTATTTGTCTGTCGGAAGCGCTGCTGACCGATTGGTTGGTGAAGACGCGCGCGCGGACAGTCACTTTAATGTTATCAAGAGCCTGATAAACCAGTGGCGTGTTGCGGCGAGTGTTTACCAGTGTAAGGGGTGACCTGGCGGTCTAGGGGTAAGGTGTCAGACTTCTGTGCTGGCGGCCGGGGTTCAATCCTCGGTCCCGGCACATATTTATCTGATTACCAAACCCTTCCTTCACCTCTGACAAGACATCTTGTGAATGTGGGGAATGCCAGGCCTCCACCGTGGTTCGGATTCCACGTTAAACTGTAGGTCCTCCATTTCATCTCACAATCACCCTACCATTACACATTAGCGTAAGTTCGTATAACCCGAATGGGTAGTAAGACCCGGTGCTAATAATAATAATAATAATAATAATAATAATAATTTAACAGTGAAAGCAAATGTAGAGACCAATCGGAAGAAAACCCAAACTAGATGAGCCCAACATTTAGTCCCTACGATGTAATGTCTAATTCTTCTGTGGCCGCATGGTCTAAGGCGTCACTATATCAATATTCTGGAGACTACTAACGACAGGGAGATAAGGAATCGAATCCCGGTTGGGTGTACTAAGGGTGATTCGCCTCCCCCCCCGCTCCCCCAAGGGTTTTACACTCTCCCTCAACGCAAATCTGGGTACGCTTCCTCTAAACGTAACCTTCCTCGTCCCTAACACATTAGAGTAAGTATTACAAGAGCGTACAACCTGAACCGATAGTAAGACGCGGGAAAAAAGTGGACAGTACTGACGATTATACTCTCCTGGTTCTTTTCTCATTGTTTAGTCATAGTCGGTTCTGGCACTAGAGTGTATTTACATCAAATGTGTGTCACATACGAACTTATCTCATATTCGTGTCTTATAGTAAGATATTCGCAAATATCTCTCATATACAGAGTGTTCGGAAACTCTTAGCCCAAACTGTACATATTGTTTGTTTGAACCAAAAGTAACACAACATCCCTGTACATTTACATCCTGAAAACTATTATAATACTATTATTATTATTAGCACCGCGTCTTACTACCCGTTCGGGTTATACGCACTTACGCTAATGTGTAATGGTAGGGTGATTGTGAGATGAAATGAAGGACCTACAGTTTAACGTGGAATCCGAACCACGGTGGAGGCCTGGCATTCCCCACATTCACAAGATGTCTTGTCAGAGGTGAAGGAAGGGATTGGTAATCAGATAAATCTGTGCCGGGACCTGGGATTGAACCCCGGCCGCCAGCACATAAGTCTGACACCTTATCCCCTAGACTGCCAGGTCACCTACTAATACTATTAAATTGTGTTAAAAGTTTTGGCGCACATCACTGGGATAGCAAAGCTGTTCAAGCATGCGTGTACAGCAGGTTGCATAGGAGTTAGGCGTGCACAATAAACACCTCGACATCTTGGATCACGGCAGTAGAACACACCACAATTAATAGTAAACAACACACCAGTCCATCTAGAGATGGGAATACGTTCTGAGGATCAACATTAACTGTCCTACGTCACAGAAAGTGCTTGCCATTATTACATGTGCAGTGCCTCACGCCTAACTCCTATACAACCTGTTGTACACGCATGCTTGAACAGCTTTGCTCTCCCGGCGCTGTACGCCTTAACTTTGAACACAATTTAATGGTATTAGCATAGTTTTCCGGATGAAAGTGTACAGGTATTTTGTATTACTTTTGGTTCAAATATGCTATATATATGCAGTTTGGGCTATGAGTTTCCGAACACCCTGTATAACCCAGCCAATATGAGTGTGTAAGTGCTCCTTGGCAGGGAAAGAGTATTCTTAAGGAGCTCAGAGACTCACTGCCGATCTTTCTTCGTCGTCGTCATGAATACAATACCTGAATGTTAACACGCTACTCCCAAACCGGATTCATCTCACCTGGTACGGTCGCAACATTCACCGGGGTAAACAGAGACTGGTGGAACTTTTAGATGTCTACTTTCAAACACTCACATTTTCATAGGAAAGGAAATTTGAGAAAAAATACAAACATATAAGTTATTTTTTGCGGTTAACATCGATAACATTTTACTCTTTAGGGCTATCTTTGGCCGGCTTTTAACTGTAGATTGCATGCGAGGTCAGTTTCCTTTTGTCGGCTTTCTTCATGGCATAAAGAGGCCACATACATACAAGAGGAAACTAACTTACGTGACTAAAGTTGGCCCACCACATTGCTGATTTTTTTTGTCTAATCGTTTGTGCTCTATTTGTGCTCATATGTGCCCGAACATGAACTTTTGTGCTGTGAAACTGGCCAATTTAAAAAAGGTTTAATATGGCGGGCCAACATGAGCTCAAGCCACATATTGAAAACCAAACATAACAAAATTCTATTTTTACCATTATTTTTTGCTTTGTTTGTGCTCATATGTGCCCGAAAATGAACATTTGTGCTTTAAAATTAGAAAATCTAGAGAACATTTAATGTGGCGGGCTAACTTGAGCATTCCCTATATCATAATCTGTAGAAAAAACGAGTTCAAGCTGGCCCTCCACATTACATATTTTTTAAATAGGCCAGTTTCACAGCACAAAAGTTCATGTTTGGGCACATATGAGCACAAATAGAGCTCAAAAGATGAGACAAAAAAAAATGTTTTCAGCAATGTGGCGGGCCAATTTGAATCACGTAACAAACTTACCAAGAATCCCTTTTTCATCCAAATAGGACTCAATTCGTAAGTTACGTCCATAATATTGGAATTTTCATCTATAGGAATTTTTCTCATAACGATGGCAGATGCCATAGCAGACCAAATTTCAGCTCGCTATGACTCAATGTGTACGTTACAGCCACCATCTTGGATTTTTTTTTCATTGAAAAAAAACATGTTCCGTAGCGTCCATACAAAATTTTAGCTCTCTATGATATTGAGAAGTGCGGGAAAGAGCTCTGGTAGGACAGACAGACAGACAGAAACTGCATAAGTTTTAAATATGTAGATAGTTTTAAGGGATTATAAAACTTCATCGTTTCAAGGTTATAGCTCAAATCTAGTTCACTTTGACACCCAGAGTAACCTTCAAATCTTGGAAACATTTAGAAGGAAGAAGAAAACTTGTTTATATTATGAACACAAATGAAATATCAATAAATAAGACTATCTCACCATAGAATCATTTTTATAACAGTTACTAAAGAATTTTTTTTAACACCCATTGATGATTAAATGACATCTATAAAAGTAACAAGGGACACATTACGATATGTCAGCATAAAATAATAGTTTGTCCTTTGTTTGTCGTCTCTAAACCTTTCTCTTTTCATAGATTAACATAATGGGTAATTTAAAACTAAAAGTAATGTTATGTGACATAGATGTGTAAAACCTGACCAAGTAGTAACACTTGGAGTTAAGAAAGTAAAAAAATTAAAAAATATCAAAGTGCCTTCTCACTGTAGTTAAAAGTGGAACTAACTGATTACCGTCTTGAATCAGTTCTGTCAATCACTCTCTTGTAATAGTTATGTTAGTTACTGTTTTGGATCAGTTATGTTAGCTACTGCCTTGGATCAGTTATGGTAGCTACTGTCTTGAAGCAGTTATGGGGATTACTGTCTTGGATAAGTTATGTTAGCTACTGTCTTGGAGCAGTTATGCTGTTACTGTCTTGGATCAGTTATGTTAGATACTGTCTTGGATCAGTTATGTTAGCTACTGTCTTGGAGCAGTTATGTTAGCTACTGTCTTAGAGCAGTTATGCTGTTACTGTCTTGGATCAGTTATGCTAATTACTGTTGTGGATCATTTATGCTAGTTACTGTTGTAGCGCAGTTATGCTAGTTAATGTTGTAGCGCAGTTATGCTGTTACTGTCTTGGAGCAGTTATGTTAGCTACTGTCTTGGATCAGTTATGTTAGCTATTGTCTTGGATCAGTTATGCTAATTACTGTTGTGGATCAGTTATGCTAATTACTGTTGTGGATCATTTATGCTAGTTACTGTTGTAGCGCAGTTATGCTGTTACTGTCTTGGAGATGTTAGCTACTGTCTTGGATCAGTTATGTTAGCTACTGTCTTGGAGAAGTTATGCTGTTACTGTCTTGGATCAGTTATGCTAGTTACTGATGTAGCGCAGTTATGCTAGTTACTGTTGTGGAGCCGTTATGCTGTTACTGTCTTGGAGCAGTTATGTTAGCTACTGTCTTGGATCAGTTATGCTAGTTACTGTTGTAGCGCAGTTATGCTGTTACTGTCTTGGATCAGTTATGCTAGTTACTGTTGTAGCGCAGTTATGCTAGTTAATGTTGTAGCGCAGTTATGCTGTTACTGTCTTGGAGCAGTTATGATTACCTACTGTCTTGGATCAGTTATGCTAGTTACTGATGTAGCGCAGTTATGCTAGTTACTGTTGTGGAGCAGTTATTCTAGTTACTGTTGTGGAGCAGTTATGCTAGTTAATGTTGTGGAGCAGTTATGCTAGTTAATGTTGTAGCGCAGTTATGCTAGTTACTGTTGTGGAGCAGTTATGCTAGTTACTGTCTCGAAGTAGTTCCACCAGCTACTGTCTCAGTTTTTCCAAATCCCTCCCTCCCCAAGCTGCAGATAAACATCCAGTGCCCTGTGTGAGATAGTGAAGGATACTGAGGTGTACTGAGGGGTACTGAGGGGTACTGAGAGGTACTGAGGGGTACTGAGAGGTACATATGGGTACACCACTCACCTTGATCGTTGGGGCTGAACTCTTGCTCCAACTCGCTGAGGGTGGGCTGAACCTCTTTATCTCCGCTCTTCATGGTTTGGCGAGTCTTGTGGCCTCGGAAAACTGCTTGGATCTTGGTGGCTGCCTTAGCGGTCTCCGGGTCTGTCAGGTCAATGTCTGTAACACAACACACACGTGACTAGGGTCTGTCAGGTCAATGTCTATAACACAACAAACACGTGACTAGGGTCTGTCAGGTCAATGTCTGTAACACAACACACACGTGACTAGGGTCTGTCAGGTCACACAACAAACACGTGACTAGGGTCTGTCAGGTCACACAACAAACACGAGACTAGGGTCTGTCAGGTCACACAACAAACACGAGACTAGGGTCTGTCAGGTCAATGTCTGTAACACAACAAACACGTGACTAAGGGTCTGTCAGGTCACACAACAAACACGAGACTAGGGTCTGTCAGGTCAATGTCTATAACACAACAAACACGTGACTAGGGTATGTCAGGTAACACAACAAACACGTGACTAGGGTCTGTCAGGTCACACAACAAACACGTGACTAGGGTCTGTCAGGTCAATAAATTCACTTTTTGCCGGTGACTTCAAATTCCCACTCTCGCCTGATGTAGTTGCGGTTACATTTCATTTAAATGATCACTAACTCTTTCTTACCTCATTTGGTAATATATAATCGTTTCCCGGTAGAAAGCAATTTCAAAAGAAAGGCCTTTTTGAAAATACTAACACATTTTTGGAGTCAACAGTGATCAGAGTAATGGTTGAAGATAACATGGAGGGAAGTCTGATCACGGGAAATTATATAGAGTAGCTCTCCTAGCCTTTTAATCAACGCGTCTTACCACCCGTTCGGGATATACGCTAATGAGTTAGGGAGGAAGGAGGCTATAGTTAGATAAAGTGTACCCAAATTTGCATGGACAACCATTTTGTAAAAACCTATCCTCAGTTTACCGGACCGAGATTCAAACTTTGATCTCCTCATCTTCGGCGATCTAGTCTAATACGAGAATAGCGCGTTAGACCAAGCGGCCACCGAAGTGGGTCGATCAAGACTAATTAAGCAGACCATGTTGACCAAAGGAACGGTCTCCCTTTCGGGGAAAATATTACCTCCGGGAATAGAACCCAAGACGTTTATATCGGTATCCAGGGCCGCCGACCACCATAGAAAGAGGCCGGTTCAAATAGAACCTCTTTGTAGATGTGTACCAGCAATGAAACGGCGCTGCTAGAAATAGCGAGCCGGAAGGTTCCTAGAAGTTATTCTCGAACAGGACCGCTCAGTTTGTGGAAATAGGATAATAAGGGGGCGAAGGGGGGGTATATAGGGTTCAATAGGCGTACATTAATGAATTTCAAACTGTTCTCCTGATGCACGCCGGGCGGCCCGTCGCCGCAAGAACTCCGGGAGAAAGTGAGAGGGTTGGGGATTGCCTCCGGTTTGTCTCCTCCGGGTAAAAGGAGAATAATGTTCCGGGCATTCCTCGCATCTCTGGCGGTTGTACGGAGACTGGTGCTGATTCAAACCTTCCCCCTGCCCCCCCCTACCCCTTCCTCCGTCCCAGCCCGGGCAGAATACCTCACTCAAGATCGGCATCCAGCTCTGGAAGGGAGGGGGATGATTACCTTCAGGGAACCCGAGTAAAGGGAAGTCATTTTCTTGTTTTTACAGGGGTTTTTTTTGGTCAAAACGACTCGAATATTGTTCCAGCCTAAACAAAGAGTCTAATTTTCTTCACATGGTGATATCAACAGTTGATGAATATCTGTAATGAGCATAGCAGCATTAGATGATACAACTTTTTAAATGAAGAGAAAAAGTTGTCATTAAATTCCAGGACATTCTTGACAGATATTCAACAACTGTTGATATCACCAATTGAAGAAAATTAAGCTCTTTATTTGTACTGGAACAATATTTGATTTATTTTGACCAAACAAAAATGTTTTAATACAAAATCTCCAAAATACCATCCCTTAACTCACGTTGCCTACCCTCCCAATTAAGGGGAAAAGGGGGTTGTAGTAAAGATATAATCTAAAGTCCATAGGGAGGACCATATCTGACAGCTATCTAAAGCTACTAGACCTATTTTCCTGTGGCCATACGTCAGGTCGTATGAGCTGCAGCTGCTGTTTTTATTATCTATAATAATAACATGAAGAGTTTGTCTGTGTGTGTTTGTTTGTGTGCGAGGTCCAGCCAAATCTACAGTACGCAGATATCTGAAATTTTTAACATAGATGAACGGAAGGGGGTCCGAATTCACCTCGAAGCAGGATTTTAAAAATTTTGATTGGGCTAGTTTTAGCAAATGTTTGGGCAACACCGCGCAGGATTGTTAGTAGATAATATAAATAACTATCAAACAATAATTATGTTAAAGTAAAATGTTATCAATGTTTATTTTATTCTATTTTTATCCCCGCGTATTCTTCACGTTCTGGTTTTACGCCAATATACTGATAACGCCAGTGTGTTAGGTATGAATTAGGTTACATTTAGAAGAGTGTGCCCGTGTTTGCGTGGAGAGAGAATGGGAAACCATTTAGGGGG
>CABFOW010004541.1:12696-42204 GCA_902141385.1 Timema californicum
GGGATCCCCCCCCCCCCCCTTTGGTATTAACGGATCTCTTAAAAAAAGTTTGCATTTAAGTATAAAAACTTAACCCATAGTGTGTTTTTATTTGTACTGATATTATCTAACAGTAGCCAAATACTAGTTAATTGTTATTTTAATGTTCACCTACAAGATGCTCTTAACCCGCTTCAGTGGCCATATGGTCTAAGGCGTAATTTTTGATGTGTACTAGACTATTGACGATGAGGATATCAAGTTTCGAATCTTGGGTATCCTGAGGGTGGTTTTTCACTCTGCCTCCACATAAATGTGGGTACACTTCTCTAAATATAGCCTTGCTCATCCCTGAAACCATTAGCATAATTAGTGCATCAGTGTATAACCCAAACAGGTATTGAGACACAGTGTTAAAAAAAAAGATGCACTCTTGGTATACGTTTATTGTAAATTTAGCTCTGTTAATAATTCACCCAACTTGTTTATGTTGCATTCAATATGAGTTCAAAGAATAAAGGACCCTTCTTGAAATGAGATATGTTAGTGTCGCTGCGAAAAAGAGGCAACAATTTTTGTTATAAACTGAAAGATTGTATTGTATGTAAGGAATAAAAAGGCTGACATCAGATTATATAAAATAACATTTGTCCCTTAACAAAGTTGGTAGCATTTATAGAACTACTACCCTCTCCTCGTGCATGCCAGCAAATTTAAAATGGTAGCTGAGTTAGGCCTTGATTGAAAATATAAATGCATCTTCATTTTAATGTTTCACTTACAGCTTCTCACCACATTTGAACATAATTTTTGGTTATACACCTTTATTATCTTAAGAAAACATGAAATAACACGGGCAAAAAAAACTTTAACTCCCATTTTTTTGACAGTATTTCTTAACTCAACTACTCTTATTGAAACAAATATCTAGCTGGGGCTTGTGTGTATAAAGTTTCGCCTTGTGTGATCAAGACAATTTTTTGCCTTATATCAATAGGGGAACTATTTAGGCATGATGGTGACCATTTTTTCTACATTAACAGGTAATTTTTCTTCACTTTCTTAAAATTGCAAGCATTCTTTATCGCAGTCTACTTCATATTTTCTGGCTCTTCCTTAGGGTAAGTAAAGAGATTGAAAATGCAAGGGGGTTTTCACTGCATTCAGCTTTTTTTCTTTCAGTTCCCTCTTCTTTTGTTATATCTCCCCAAATTCTTAATTCCTTCACTTCACCTCCAGTTTCTGCTCCTTCAGTTCCTCCTTCAGGTAAACCTGTGCATGACACCAAACCAATATGTTTACACGATTATTACTATTACCTATACTTTCTAAGTAAGAAGTTGTGATAACATCTTTTTTTAAACCAAACTATGCAGTTAGGAATATCACTGTTAAAGAACATTTTAGGAGTGGGCTGAAGATATAGTTTTAACTCAAGTATATTAATGCAACCCTTACAGACTCAAACCGAAAACTTGAAAAACTTTGCTTCTAAAGTCTAGGGTTCAATAAAACAGTATTTGGTTAATATTTCCATAATGTTGACAGTATTTCAGGTACTCTTCACACACAACTACAACCTAGCGCTAAGAGTTTCCTCTAGAAATACTGATTAGGGCAAACTATATTTGTTAACACCCCCATTTTTTTATTAAAGAAATATATTTTAATCGTTAGCTTGTCAAACAAAATAAATATTGAATAATCAAGGGTCCAATGATTGAAATGAAGAATATTTTGTTTAGTGGGATGCAATATATTCCATGTCTGAATATGTTTTATTTCAGATGGAAGGAAAGGGCAGAAGCTACTTTGAATAGTGATGAACCCCTGGGTCCGGCTACTAAAGATATCATTAAAAAAATAAAAGTTCATAATTTTACTATTGAAATTGATTGGCTCAGGTTAGTAATGACACTTGAGCTTATGCTTACAACATATATCAAAGTTTAAATAAACTTCATTTGTATGAACTTATTTTATTTTTAAGCCTTCATTACTTAACAGGAATTAAGATGTTATAAAAGTGTTTAATTCTTTCCTGAGAGGCGCTAGTCATGTTGAGCTCGACTGCTGAGGACAGGGAGATCGAGGTTCGAATCTTGGTCGGGTGAACTGGGGGTGGTTTTTCATTCCTAATCCATTAGCGTAATTAGTACTTAAAGCGTATAACCCGAACGGGTAGTAAGACGCGGTGCTAAATATTATTATTTTTTTTCCTGAGAGCAGAATGTATTTTAAATGCATTTTCTTGTAATAAAGAGCAGAATTTTTTTATACTCATATTCAAGAAATGGGTCAAGTTCATGCTTTCTTCAATTTGAATATTCAGTCTACTTATGAATCCAAATTTGATTCTTAGAGAACATGATATGTATACTAGATTAACTATCTTGTGCTCGTATGATTTATTTTTCCAATTTACATTTGGTTCACATTAATTCAGCCTAAGAATATAGTCATTTTTTTGTTTAATTGTAAACGCACATTCTTTAACTGGTAAATGTATGGTCTGGGGTCTATTTATTATGTTGGTCCTATAAAATTATGGGGCAATCTACTAGTTTACATCATTACAGCTCTTTAAAAAATTCAAAATTAAAAAAAAAATCTAATCTCTATTTAATATATTTGGGATTTCAAAAGATCCATCCCTAATATATTCACATGCACAGAAAAACAAAAGCTAAAAATAAATTTTTGGAATCTGTTCTTGCTTCTATAAAGCTGACTTTGACAATTTTGTAGTAATTACTATCAATCTTTTCTATTTTACATTTAATTCATTTTGCCTGTTTTTTGTGTTGTATACCAAATGTATGCACACACTTACCGAGTGTCTTAATAAATTTTGTGGTTTACTTTTGTAGTGCTACATGTTTGTGTTATCTGAAACTTTCATTAACTATATTTCAAGGGGACACAATAAACAAGGTACATAAAAAGAAAGGTCTGCAACATTGGCCTGGCTAGAAGATATAAAATATTGCACCTAACATATGTAGACAATCTGCACTGGCATGGAGAAATCTTAGGTGGTTTTTATATTTTGCTGGTATACCAGTTATCCACTGTAAGATTTCGATTTGATCCTTCAATATCTGAAACTAATCTATTCACAATGTCAATTGGCTTATTTGACACTAGATACGGGCCCTTCTTCTTGCTTACCACAATACACTTCTAAATTATGAACAAACAATGTATTTTATTCACAAATTGAAAAAATTTTGATCTCATATTTTGCAGGTTTATTTGGAATATATTGAACAAAATTGCAGCACCCTCGAAATGCTTCCAGTTTCTCGTCAATTGTGACACGAGTACCCATATTATACGTGTTCTTAGAGTTCAGTACAAATGCATCCAAAAATGATTTCACAGCAGCTAGCTTATCTATTTTTTAATCAGTCATTTCTTTAATCCTTATTGTCAAATCGTAGAGAACGAAGCAAGAATAAAAATCGCTTTTAGCTCACACAAGCTCTTAGAATCTGTATTCAGGTCCCATCTGAAGCCCGTAATTCTTTGACATTAGTGTGCTGTCCCTTTTTGATACCAATAAGGTAAACGATACCTCAATAATGCCATAATCCCAGATATTGACATTTTGTCCCTGTCCCTAGAATATGGTGCCATCAATTCTTTTTTTGCAATATTCATATTTGTAAATTTTACAATGTCATCTAACATAACCATATCAATAATTTTTATGATATGTCAATATTTCATCTTTTATATCTCTTGCAATAAGTTTGGGACCAGGAGATACTTTTAGTATGTTTTTATGTGAATTTTTCCTTTCTTTGAAAAGTCAGTTTTTCTCCAAATACATTATTATCTTTTCTGGTAAAATAACAGTTTTACTATCTTCATCTGAAGAATCACAATCTTGTTCATACTCACTATTGTGGTCACTTTGAATTAAAAATTCC
The DNA here is from genome assembly GCA_902141385.1 of Timema californicum. Lineage (NCBI taxonomy): Eukaryota > Metazoa > Arthropoda > Insecta > Phasmatodea > Timematidae > Timema > Timema californicum. The sequence goes on from CABFOW010004541.1 coordinate 16,611, forward strand.
TCATTTTCAATGTCAATTGAATTGAATTTTTGTCTTTATTAGATTTTGCAATTTCTAATATCATTTTGTTATAGCAGAGTAGTAAATAAAAATATAATTATTTTTACGACAAAACAAGTTGTAAATTCAATAATTATATATTATATAACCTTGAAAGGACTCAAACACAAGCTTCTTAGCTCTATTAAAAATAAAAAACAAAAATACCCAACAAATAGTTATAATGAGATTTGCATAGAAATTTACTCATTTATGAAAAATCAATTAGATAAATATATAAACTTAATGTGAATTGAGCGGGCGCGTTGGGTAAGCAATACCCCAGTAATAGACTCTTTCAAATAAATTCATTTTTCAGACACACCAATTGATTTCACTGAACACTAACCATACCAACCGATAGTCAAGGTCACACTGAAGGAATAGATAGAGCAACACCTCCGCCAGGCGCCTGACAATGCTACCACACACTAAAAAGAAAAAATTGGGTTACTTTATACCCCAGCGCACCTGCTCGAGGCTTAATACAAACCAAATTAATAATATTTAAATAGATATGCACACAATCATTCATGAGAAAGTTCAGCGGATCATAAGATGTAAGTGTGAAGAGAGTGTGAAGAAATGAAGAGAGAAGTTTGTTTCCTATCAGTGCCTAACCTAACTATATTTTCAGGTTGGCTTCCTTCCATATCATTTTCATTACATTACTTAACAATGTTTGAACACATTTTTTTAGTAAATTTTCAAGTCATTAGGTAATTGCTTGTTTTTACAAAATAACTATACATTACTTATCAACTAATTATCTCTCTTCCAAGTAGTACAATGGATTATCACCTCACTAGAGGTGTGCTACTGTAGCTATGGCAGCCACCACACTGATCCCTCTACCCCCCTCCTATGCTTCCCCCCTTTCAGAGTGTCCATACATTCCACAGTTAATCCAGGAAGCCATCAACCTCTACCCCACAATATTTTCAACTTTGTTGCTTGCTACTCAACAAAAGACAAGCTATCATCGATGTACTCTCTAAGGAAAGGGGTGATGCAGAGTTTTGCGCCGCAATCTTGGGGTCTTATAGAATGACGTCCAAAGTCGAAGGACCCCTGTCAAAGTATCAGTTTTCTAAGTTACCTTAGAAAATCATTATTTAAAGTCAATTGTTACATTTTTATTTAGTTTATCTATTACTGTAGAAATATTAAAAAATATAGCCATTTCTTTTTGTTATTTTTCAGTGACATTGTTTTTATGGTCACTACTTACGCTAATTATTTAAATACATGGTATAAGGCAGTTAGAATTAAAATAAGTGCACCACAATTTGTCAATACAGAAGAACAAAAAACCAAAGTGAAAACTAAACTTTGTTCTAGCTTGTTAAAAAAAATTGGAAATATGTTTAAACAAATTAATGAGTCAGAAAAAGATGGCCAAAGTTGATGAAAAATTGTAATTTTTAAAATTTTATTTCGATTAAATAGAATTCACACACTGTACACCTACTTCACTTTAAAAACAGGCTCTACTTTAAACATTTTTGAACACCATACTAACAAGAACATTGTATTCTGAGATCTAAAAAAAAACCTAAATTAAATAAAACTCAGCAAACCACGTTTCCATTCAAAATCATTACCTTATTATTATAATATGATTATAAGATATATATATATATATATATATATAGAGAGAGAGAGAGAGAGCGAGATATATAGAGAGAGAGAGAGAGAGAGAGAGAGAGAGAGCGAGCGAGCAGGAAACCCATCTTAAGTTCACACAGACGAGATTAGAACATCGACCTCCCCATCACTGATGATCAAACCAATTAGAAGCAATGGCTAGAATACCGCTGCAGGTAACTAAGCTTTGGAAACAAATATTTACTTTCTTTCGACTCCTTGGAGTGAAAATATTGTGATCGTCAAAAATTAGGAATCAAGATTTTGATAAATGTTAACGTTTCATGACTGAAACAAAAACAAAGGTGTTTTCACAATGCTGTCTGACTGTACCTTGGCTTGGGCTAAAGCTGAAACCATTTTACCGATTGGGCTAAAACTTTGTATCTGTTGTTTTCATAAGGTCCCCCAAGGGTTTTTTGGAATTAGATATCTAACCCTAAATTTAAGGGTAGTCTATTGAAAGTCAAAAAGATAATATTTTCTCAAAATTCTCTCTAACGATGTTGATTAAATTTTATATCCAAACACTGCCTATCATTATAAACAAGATGGAAATTTTCATTTTCTCATGAACACGACTTTGAGGGTACTTTACATAACAGAGATTTTCAAATTTTTATAATTTTTATGCAACTATTTGAGATGCATAATAACATATCATTGTAAAGTTGTAGTACTATTAAAGGTTACAATTTTTATTTGAAATTAAACCAATAAGTTCTGAGCTATAGACAAATACATATATTTTTTAATAAAAGTCTTTGAAAATGAATTTGATTCTTATACTCTTTGGTTGACATATATGTTTATATTAATATTTGAGAACAGGGTCCCTAGCTTTAAAAGCCATAGAGCAGTGGTTCCCAATTATCTAGAGGCTCTTTGAGATCGGCGAACTCCCTCCCCCCGTATTTTCTCATCATTAGAATATAATCTATTCTGTGTATAGAAAATAGCACCCTTCAACCCCCACCATATTAATAATTCATGTTAGAAAACCTAAAAAAAAAACTGAGAATTTGGCACAGTAAATCCAAGTAAAATATGTTTTTACATACTTTTATTTTAACACTAACTCTGGTTTAATAATAATGAATATTATAATAGTAATAGTTAAAGCAAAAAAAGTTAGTTAGGCCTACATGAAAATTTATTAGCTATGAAAAAGTTCAAATTTATTCATATGGGTCTAGTATTAGTGAGATAAGTGAACCCTCTTCTTTTTCCCCATCTTGAAGATCAGGTTGAAGGCTGGACACTTTGACCTGAGAACTCAAATGCATGTCAAGTCAATTTCTATATTTGTTTTTCATGTAGCACAGTGTTTATTAATTATTATTTTAACTTTTTATTTTGTTAAATTTTGGCGGTTGTTGCAGACCCCCAGGTATCTGCGGACCACTTTTTGGGAACCACTGCCATAGAATAAAGTAACAGTGTATATTATTTTATTTATGATTTTTGATGTAATGTTTCTACAACAATTACTCATTTACTTACTATTTCGTCTCACAAATCTTACGAGTTTTTATTAAATGTATGTTTCACAAATCTTAAGAGTTTTTAATAAATATATATTTCAATATAAAAGTGAGAGAATGTCTGCGGTGCAGTGTACCATTTATTTTTTATTACAAAAAATAGAAAATCGCTTCTACCTCTATGTGAACTGGTTTGTGGTCTTAAATTCCTAAGACACTTTTATTATTATCATTGGAGTTTACCAACGACACAACTAAAGGTAATGTAACATCATTAAAATTATTTTATTCTTGTTGTATACAGCAAGATCCATAATTTCTGAACACTTTTTTTAACAGCCTGTGTATACATATGTGCAATTTCTTTTTTTAAAAATGAAGTCTTAAACTAAAATAATGGGATGAATATTTTCAGGGGACAGAAATAATGTCTTTGACACACATTTCTGCCTTCCCCTAAAGTAAATTCCTGTATGCACCACTGAATCTTAATATCCTCCAAATTAATCATACTATAAGTACATAAAGGTATTTTTCCTCTATACTCTATAAAACATGAATAAAACTTATAGAGAAATCATTTTCCCCTCGTCTTACAAAACCAATATTATACAAATAGGTTATAGGATAATTAAATCTGGTAGATTACAGTGGACATGAAATAGTGTGAATGCAAAATTCTAGAATCTGTCACAAAGTGACAGACATTTAGTGTAAAGTCAAGGGTTCTACCTGAAAAGTACATAAATGGGTTGAGGGAAGGGGGAGTAGCAGGGCTTACAAAAAAGATGGAAAGATAGATAATGCCAAAAAGGGGTTGGGGATGAGGGGGAGAGGTGCTTTCGATGAGAGATCCATCTAGCAGGAAACAACTGAACTTTTTCAACGGTTTATACATTATTTAATTTGAAAATACCAAATTTTGTTTAGATTATTGTACTTTAAATATTCGTCGTGTAGGATAGAACTTTATCTTATTTTCTAGAATAATATGATAACTTCAAAACTATATACTTGTTTCATGTTTTATTTAATTTTAATTTAATCGAAATGACATCTTATTATAACATGGTAAATATAAAATTGTAACTTTTTTATTAACATAGTTCATATTAAATTTACAAGTTAAATTTAAAACAAAAAACTACATGTCATTACTATGCATAGTTTCTGAGAATTAGAGTATAAAATTGTTTTATTATGTTTTAAAAAATATTGATACTTTTAATCACTATTGAGAAATTTAAATTTTCACCAGCTCAGTCATTTTTTATTTTCAGGAAACACCTGACAACAGTTGATTCTCCTGTGTGTTTTTGTCACAATGATTTGCAAGAAGGCAACATTCTCCTTTGCGAAGAAAAAAAATATTCTTCCAAACAAACTATGTCAACTGCTCAACTGGTTGTAATAGATTTTGAATATTGTGCCTATAACTATCGTGGGTTTGATGTTGCAAATCATTTTTTGGAGTGGACATACGACTATACACATGTTGATTATCCTTACTTCATTGTGGATAAGCAGCGATATCCCTCCATAGATCAGCAGGTATAATTGAATTTAGCCAGTAGAAAGGACTCTTTTGTGTATTTTGTCTGTTTTTTTGCAATCAAGTTGCACTACAAGCTTAAGTGTAAAGATGGTTTGCCATATTTTACTAAAAAATTATCTATTTGTCTTGTTTAAACACACCTTTTAAATATGTATTTATATTCATTCTAAAGCGGCCAAATTTAGGCTGGCGCCACTCTGGACCAAAGATCTGCCACATATCTTAGGCTACGGAATGTTGATACACTTCTTTATATTTCCCACATTGGATGGAAGATCTGTCATTCCGTCTATTGGGCATACTGCGTCAACACACCAACATGAGCGTCTGTTTGGTTTCGGCCGGCCGATAATCTTTTGGTCAAAGAATCAGGGATGTTACACCTACATGTTGTCAAGAGAAGGCACCACACTGACAGATTCTTGGTACAATGTCAAATAAGTGACTGAATTGAATGCTGTCCAATCTACTGTGGACAGAATATACACCACGGATCTTCCAATGTAGTATGTTTGGTTCAAATAACGGTGGAAGATATTGTGTCACCGAAAATATGCAGCTTATCTTCGGTCCAATTTAGTACTGGCCTTAATTGTATTGAACATACAGTTACTTAATTTTTATTACTTTTTTTTTAAGTCATACTTAATCTATGTTGTGGCTTTCTATGTTTAGTGGTGTTAAATAAATTTACAAAATGAATCGGCTAAGCCATACAATATTTTAATAACATTTACTTGTAATTTTATCTTTCCTGAGCGGCTTACATCTTTATTTCTAAGCTTTATCTTGGCTCAAACAATTATGTACCTTCTCACATGCTGCCTCATGCTCAAGTAAAGTTCTCATAACATTTATTCGATGGCCCTCTTGAAGACCTATTTTGCTACCTCAAACAATTATTTTGGATGGAGGGGTTACAGAAAGGAAGTTGATGAAATTCTAAAAAGGAGTATTAAAATCAATAAAAAAAAGTCATCGACAGGACCCTTAAACTACTTCTTTCTATTTATTTGGTATGCATACTAGTTTAAAATTTCAGCTTTACTTTGCAGTGAATAGTGAATCTTGACTTTTCCACTGTTTTTCTATATTTCTTTTATGTTATTGCACTGAACTATTTATTATTTATCTTTCTAGTATTAGTTTAATCACTATCAATCCTTTCATTCATTAATATACTTTCCACCCAAATAGAAGTGGATATGATCTGAAATACAGTTATTCTAATTTATTGGTAGGTATTAACTTATTATGGTAGTACTAACAAAAAATATGAATAGGGATCGTGAGTCTCAAATATAAATTTCACATATTTTAAAACAAGTGTATTTTGTAGTGTAAATATCTCTTGAGGGTAGATTTGAGATGACTGTTACCAACTTAAAAAAAACCTATTTTACTGTCCCTAACTAAATCATTCCATTGGCTAAAATATGTGATTTTGTTGGTTTAGCTGACTTTTTTGCGGTCATATCTACATCATACCTGTAAGGAAAAGCCTCAATCAAACCTTCAACAAAATCACAGCCTTATACAGGAAAAAGAAGCTAAACTTTTAAAAGAGATCCAGGCTTTCACTCTAGCCTCTCATCTATTTTGGGGACTCTGGGCTATTGTGAATGCCAGACACTCTCGGATATCGTTTGGCTATTGGGTAATTATTTTTATTGTATTTGTGTTGTATTTTAATCTATTATTATGCTTCATTAGCAAAGCCAGCCATGAGTTTGAATTTCTTGTAACTAATGTAGCTGACAATCTCACACACCCATCATAGACTCTTGACATAAAATCATAAGTAATGTATTACCCTTGATCACAGACAAGGTATACACCGGACCCCCAGCATTCAGGTTAAAATGGCTGCGCTCCATGGGAGAGCTTGATTCCTTCAACACTGGTGCCATCAAGGGGGCATTAAAATATACTAATTTCAAACATGGTTTCACTGAAGAGAAGGCACAAAGATCCTTCTTGGGTCAATCGGCCGGCTTTCATAAGGCTAGGTTCACATAGCAACCCAACCCCCTCTTCACATAATCCTACCTCACAAAGAGCGTACTCAGACTGAACATTACATTTACAATGGTCCCGTTATGACAAACATGTTAATAGTGAGTTGTTAAACAACTGTAGATTTGGAAGTGCTTTTATCACATCATTGACACTAGAGAACCCCAGTGTAAATGGACTCAACCTGGTTCAAGGAGCGCAGCGAAACCTCCATAAGTCTGAGGAGCTGGTGCAGGGATGGAGAACCTGTGGTCCTCTGAGGTGTTAGATGCGGCCTTTTCACAGATTTTGTCCATTATACACTTTCAGCATTTTAAATTATATATTCTAAAATGGCATAATTTTATTTAATTAAAATAAAAAATTACTATCTCTAAAAGCATAATATAAAAAGTATTAACCACTCTTATCGATTTATTTATTAATATATTTTATCTATGGTCTGTGCAATATTGTATTTTGACAACTGTACATGAAGAGTGCGGCCGTGTGAGGAATATGTGAAGTTACAGATGGCCTTACAATTCCAAAAGGTTCCCCATCTCTGATCTGATGTACACCTTGTCTGTGCCCTGGGTACAGGATGATCTTAATTAGAAAGTGGTTATCATTATAGACAACTGAGCATTATTCACCATACATCATGAATCAAATGAATTGTTAATTTCTACTTCTGTTTTGCCAACCAAATAACTTGTTTAATACTTTCATGGCTGATGGGGAAAAGTAATAAGTATATATTTTAAAAATAACCATTTCATGATCATTAGAACAAGTAAGATGATATTTTAGCAAGATAAAACAAAATGGCAAATATAATAAAATCCGGGAGCTTTATTTTATTTGGGTATTAACTTTTCTTATATCCATTATCAGGCTAGGGTCAGTTTAGTGTAAGATGAGAACTGTAATCTGATGGCAGACGCGAGCTATGTTTGAGTAGATGGAAAAAACATTTCAGTCATGGTTTGAATATTTATGAAGGATCCGAATTGGGTGAACTTATCAAAATCCATACTGCTGACCCACTAGTCCCAGAGCCAAGTATTGAAGACAAAGAAGTTAAAGAAAGCACAAAGATCCAGGTATAGATTCAATTTCAGCAGACTTAAGAAAGGAAGGTGATGAAATGTTGGTAATATAAATTGATAAACGGCCAAGTTCCATATGGAGCCATGCGGTATTACCACAAGAATAGAAGGAAAGTATAATACACTGAAAGCTGCCTTAAACAGAATTTCAATTGTCCAGGATATTTTTCCGCTAAAGCCAAGTTTCCATTTAGTGAAGGTATGTATAAAAATTATACCAGGGACATGCACGTAATTGAGATAAAATAAAATACCATTTTCATTTAGTCACACTATAACTGAACACACGCAAACATTACACTGAACAGAAAACAATTGATTACTTTTTCTTTAGTCTGCTTAACAGACAATTTATCTCGCTCACTCACATGAATCACTTTTACTCTCATGTTAAGATCAAGCACAACTCTTGTTTTTGAAGCCATAATGCCAACTGCCAGACTAAAGTAAAAAATTGTAGGCCCAGAGTCCTTATTGAGTAAAATTTCTGGAAGGGGCAAACAATTGAATTTCAACACAGGTAGTGCTAAACTGTTAAATGATGTATTCCAAAGGTGATTGACAAGTCATTAGCATGGAAACTATACCTGACTTCACATTTAAACTCCTCTTAAAATAACGACAGAGAGTTAGAGGAAACACAATTCTGTAGAATGTATAGGGTGCCTGGAATTTTTCCAAAACATAGGAAAGCTTCCATATAAAGGATTATTTTAATTTCAGTTTCCATGTTAGACGTTTCCGTTTAATCCATGGAACTTAACATGTTTTTAGCCCTAAAGTCACGGGACCGGAAAACATTTCCGTTTAAGACAAATTTCTGTTTAATAAGAGGTTCAATTAAAGCAGATTTCACTGCAATACTTGTTTTCAAAAATAATTGTAAAACAGTGTGTAATAACTTAAAGGTATCTAACTACTACTGACATGCTACAAAATTTTATCTTACATAATTTTAATGAGATTGACTCCATATGCAGATGAAATAATTGGGGATCGTCAGCGTGTATTTCAATGAAGTAGATCGACAATGCATCAGATTTTGACTCTTCGGCAAATATATGAAAAATGTGAGAATCCAACATGATAGTACATCAAGTATATATGGGTTTTAAAAAGGCTTATGATTCAGATAAAAGAAACAAATTATATTTGATTTTAGTTAAGGTTGGAATATCCAAAAACTTATCAAGCAGATTGAGACATGTTTGACGGAACATGACAGGGTACGAATTGATGTCATTTATCAGATTATTTCGAATTACATAGATGATTGAAACACGGAGATGCACTTTCAGCATTACTTTTTAATCTAGACTCGGCTAATGTTATTATGGTAATGCAAGAAAGTAGGGAAGGCTTGAAATTAAACGTTAAATTGCAGCTATTATGATACGCCTATGATTTGACTTTTTTGGGTAGTAGTAGTAGTTGCAAAAAATTTAGAGGCTAGTAAGGAAATAGGTTTAAAAGTGAACACTGAAAAACATAAAAAAAACTTAAATACCTTTACTGGCAAATTTGGTAAACTCTTTTGCTCTTGTTCATATACATTCTAATGTGCTGGTATGATAAGTCTGTTTAAAGAGTTTTTTTACATCCATTGCTGTTTTCCGTCTGGCTTGGGTCAGTTTTTTGTTCAAGCTTTATATTTCCCACAACTCGCTTGTTAGGCCAGTTGTAGCTTGTAGCTTCATGTGTCTAATAATCTAACTTAGGCCTAGAACACACAACATCCAGTCCCCGCTTTAAATTTATCACTGTGAAAGGGTAAACCTACATTTCACCCATATTAAATTTTTCGGCATTGTTGGGAATCAAATCCGCGACCCTTAGCTCAGTAGACAAACATGCTACTGACTGAGCCAAGGGGATGGATTGTTCAAAAAGTGCACGTTAAATATCTCTAATAAATGAAATGAAAATCATAGGGTAAGAGCTAACTTGATTAAATTTAATAACACTGTTTGAGAAATCACAGTAGAAGAAATAGTGCTGATTTGTTGTAGAATAGTATTTATTGAATGATTTTAAATTATGATGACCTAAACATAAGGATATATGTAAAAACATCACAAACTGTTTTTCCCCCCCATGCCGATGTTTCTGCAAGATCAATACAATTTAGGGGCCGTCCTTAAATTATGTAAGGCTTTTTTTTTGTTATGATTTTCGACCCACCCCACACAAGGTGTCGCATAATTTTCAGTAGCTCCTCGCCCCCTTTTCCTCTCTTATCTTACATAGTTTTTTACCCTTTGGTAAATTAAAATATTTTATACACAAGGATTGTTAATATCATCACATAACCTGAACAAGTAGTAAAACACGGTGCTAAAAAAAATATTGGTAATAAAGCAAGTGATATGAAATTTTAGAATAATTTAATTTTAAGGAAATTAGGTGTGGAACACATCATAAGTAAATGAAATTTTATAATTTAATATATTTATTTTCTGATTTTGTTTTAAATTTTGTTTCACAATAAACAATTATATACTTTCTTCACGTAAGAGGTATTCTAAGACTCTCCTGCCTCCCCCCCCCTCCCCCCAAACCCTGTCATAAGAAAACATAAGAAAATACCTCCCCCTCCCCCTGTTCCTTACATACTTCAAGGATAGCCCCTTATCAAATAACAGGCATTAATTCAATTATGTTGCTACTCTCTACTGGATTCCCATCCACGTCGCACTAAAATAAAGTATGAATACAAAGTTAGAATATTGGAATATTTGGTAATAATTTATTGCCTAAGGCTGGGAGATCGGGGTTCGATCTTGGTCGGTGCACTGAGGGTGGTTTTCCCTTGAATGGTTTTCCACTCTTCTTCCACACAAATGCGGGTGTAATTCCTCTTATTTAAACCTTCCTAATCCCTAAGTTATTAGTATAATTAATACATAGGCGTAAAACCCAAACAGGTAGTAAGAGGCTGTGCTAAAAAAATTATTCAAACTTTCATTCTAATAGACATAGTGTTGAATAGTATCCAAGTCTATTTAATGGAAAAAATGCTTAATTATTCCTTTCTGTTTTAGGATTATGCTCTTGAAAGACTGGAGTCTTATTTCAATATCAAGAATGAAATGGTCCTGGAGAGCAAGAGTTCATTATTAATTACTGCTCATAAAGTACCAGGTGTGGTGAGAGCGATTCAAGAGAAAGAAGGATGATTGATTTATTAAATTGTCAATCGTTTTATATTATTATGATGGGTAAAGATTAGGGCTCTGCAATTACTAGGATTTTGAGCAGAGCTCGTCATTCTCAAGATTTCTATTCATGTGCATATAAATCATTTTTTAAAACACAATGGCAAGTATAGGATATTTAATTTAGATGATATTGTCAATTTGACTTATAATTCAATCAGTCAATTAACAAATTGTTAAAATTAATATCAAATTTCACATTAATAACTTAATAGAGGTCTGAAACTTTTTGACCAGTAAAATAAGTCATTACTTTTGTCCATTTTGAATTATCCTCGATTGAAGATGCATTGCCACCAATGCACGATAAGGCAGAAAAATAAAAATAGTTAAATAGATCTCTGAATACCAAAATAATCATTAATTTTACTATTTTTACATTGAGAATACATATTGATTATTTTTTAACTTAAAATATATTTTAAAAATTGATTAATATGGTCAAATACAAAACTAGCATAAGTTATCAGCTAGAGAATGTTGTTGGTTAACCTGTCTAAATTTAACATTGCAATAAATATTTTACCAAACTTACCACATGTAAATAAAATCATTTACTATTTCATATTCATTCACCTGTCTCGGTGGCGTAGTTGGCTAGCGTGCTAGTTTTGTGTTGAGCTTAACTGCCGAGGACCGGGAGATCGAAGTTCAAATCTCGGTCGGGAGAACTGGTAGTGTTTTTTACTTTGTGGTTTTCCACTCTCTCTCCACCAAATGTAAGTTCACTTCCACTAAATTCAACCTTCTCAATTCTTATTTCATTATCGTAATTAGTACTGAAGCATATAACCCGAATGGGTTTTTTCTTAACCATCTTATTTTTCATTTTAATGCATGAACATACAATTTTGTAAGCATTAAAAATGGAATTGAAATAAATTTTGTAATAAAATAATTTCTAGTCAGAGCCCATATAAGGCGCATGCACAACTGAGCATAGAGGAATGGAAGTGAGACAGAAGAAGTGGTCATTCATGATTTCTACATTAAGAACTTATAAACGAAACATGAAACATTTCAAATTTATAATGCTTGTAAGTCTTACATTTTCTTATATGGTAATTAAATTTGTGGAGGCTTATTTTATAGAAACATTAGCTCATTAAAAAGTAAATTTATGAACTGTTTGTAATTCTTAGATTAATTTTAATGTATTTAAATACATGAGGGTTGAAACCATTTAAATTTTCTTTGTCTTTTGTATATTTTATTTGAATGTTTATTTTAGATTAATTTTAATGTATTTAAATACATGAGGGTTGAAACCATTTAAATTGTCTTTGTCTTTTGTATATTTTATTTGAATGTTTATTTTAGTTGTAAATTGTTTTTTTAATCAACTTAAAATCTAGTATTAACATTTTTTAAATTCTTTTTCAAAAGCTATTAATTACCATTTATAAATGTGTGTTATTCTTATTTTAAGAAAACATGTTGTTTTCATATATATAAAAAATCTCATATTTTAAAGATGTGGTATTTACATTTTATGTTACATTTTAAATATACTTTTATACTTTTAAAATAAACAAATATATACTCTTAACATTTTAAAATTATGAATATACTCATACACAACTCGAACTTAGAAGCTTTTTTTAGATACTCTACTCAAGTTTAACTTTAATGAAAAAAGAAAAAACTCACCGACCCCTAGTAAAGATGCATAAATAGTACATAAAAACTGTGAGAGTGCGCTTAGAATAAATTTCATGATGTTTTTGGTGCTTGGTTTGTCACTTGTTTGAGATGAATAAAGTTATTTGACTTATAATACGAGGTGTGGCTACTAAATAAGCGGACTTTTTTTTTTTCCTTTTACCTGAGGGCTCAGCAACAACCAGCAGGGTTAGATATTGATCTGCTATTTTCTCCCTCTACCTTCCAAATTTCAAGGTCGTGTGACCAACATTTTGGTTGTAGCCTTTGTTTGAAGTGGATTGTGTGCCTGAGCTCTGTCAGAATTATGCTGAGTGTAAAAGGTGAGCAGCGTTGTCAACATGAAGTTTCTTGTAAAACTTGGGAAATCCGCTACAGAAACGTACAATTTGTTAAAGGAAGTTTATGGTGATCAGTGTTTATCTCGTACTCAAGTATTTGATTGGTTTAAAAAATTTAAGTAGGGGAGAAAACAGATCGAAGACGATTCGCTCCTCGGCTATCCTTACCAATCAAAAACAGATCAAAGATTATCTGCTCCCCGGCTGTCCTCACACAGCAAAAACAGAGGTTAATATTGAAAAAGTTAGTGAAATCGTTAGGAACATTCGAGCAATTGCTGACTTAGTTAATATTGATAAGGAAACTGTTCTACACATTTTATATGAAAATTTACACATGAGAAAAGTCTGCTCTAAAATAGTGCTAAAACTGCTCACTCCTGATCAAAAGGAAACTCGAATGAATATTTGTGCTGATATTCTTCATAACATCAAAAAGGATCAAAACTTTTTAGAAAATGTGATAACTTGTGACGATTTGTGATTCTTTTCAGTTTGACCCTGAAACTAAGCGCCAATCCATGCATTGGAAGAGTCCCAGTTCACAGAGACAAAAGAAAGCATGGATGAGCAAGTCAAAATTCAAACCAATGATGATAGTCTTTTTTTTTATATCTGAGGTATTGTTCAGATTGATTGGTTACCTGAAGGTTAGACTATTAACCAGATTTACTATAAGGATGTTTTGACAACCCTTCGTGAATGAATAAGAAGAAAAAGACCTGAAATTTGGAAGAACGGCTTGTGGATTCTTCATCCAGACAACACACCAGCACATAAAGCACTGTCTATCCAGAGGTTTTTGGTGAAGCACAAGATTTCGGTGTTGAAACATCCACCTTACTCACCTGATCTAGCCCCGTGTGACTTTTATCTGTTCCCGAAGATCAAGTCTGCACTAAAAGGAACATGTTTCGAGTCTGTTCATGCTGTAAAGGAAAAAGCGACGAAGCTCATGAACAGCCTTTCAGAAAAGGACCTGAAACATTGCTTCCAACAGTGGAAGATTCGTATGGTGAGGTATAGGGATCGGGGTGGGGACTACATTGAAGGTGATAAAATGTCCATTGAGTCATTTTGTAAATACAATTTTCTTAGAGCATCAATCGGGCTATTTAATAGCCAAACCCTGTATATAAATATTTGTAAAGGTCAATTTTACTAATATAGACCTTATAATTTATTTATTTGTAATAAAGGAATGTCTAGAAAAAATGCTCAATATTTTTTTCACCGTGCACAGGTTTTACACAAAGTGATAAAATGTAAGTACTATTGGGTCATAATTTTTTGATATACAGATTTAAGCATATTATGACAACTCTTATTTTAATTTGAAAACTTGAAGATACCATAGGTTTAGACTTATTGTTTAGTACTTAAAAATAACTCTTAATGTTTAAAGAACTTAATCATATATTTGAAAGAGTTTGAAAGGTTTCCATTTAAGATTCTGGAAGTTTTTTTAATGAATGTTTGGCTCCTATTTTACTTAAATTTTGTTTTAGTTATTGTATGCTACTATATTTTAATAATCCCACTTTTTTGCTTTAATGCATTTACACATCATTTACCCATAAGTTGGCAAGCTTGAATGCCATGCATGCATCATTCCACTATGATACAGCTTATATGATAGGGCGAGAGGGGAGGCTGTCATGGTAAGACTGTAAGTTAAGTTTAAATAGTGAAATGCAAACTCTACTTGTGACAGCCAATTTTCTCCCTAATTTTAACAAGATTTCAGAAGTTAATTATTTGTGTAAAGAGTCTCCCACCCCTATTGTAAATTAAGTCATCTTGGTACAAAGACTTATTCGAGCACTTTAAAAACTAAAATGATGAATTGGTTCAAGACCCACAGTAGGCAGCTCTTACTCAATAATGATGGTATGTTGACAATAGTGAATGTCCTAGAATAAGTACCGAAGTAGTAGTTTGAGCATCAATATAGACTTCTATACCTGCACCAGTGGTCACACTACCTAAGATATCAAACTTACAATATATTGGATTGCCAGTGACGAGGTTGAGATATAAATCTTGGCCAGATGTAATGGGTATGGCTGTGTTGTCCCAAGCTTAGTTCAAGTTGCTTCATTTACAGTGTGAAAATGGCCACCCAAATCCATTTAGGTTTATCTTGTGCCTGCAATTCCTCTTGTCAACAAACAGTCCGTGTTTATCTTTTACTTGTTATGTAGCAGCCATTTCAGCTTTATTAGAAGTTTGGAACTCCTTCGCTTGTAGAGGTTGAATCTCTTTAGTCCAGCACGCTTAGGACAAGACAAGTACCAGACCATAGAATTTAACTCCTAAAAACTTTCCTTATACCCCTTATTTATATCTCTTAGGCTTGCCATATCACTCTTCATACCTTTTCTATAACATACAAGGTAGAAAAAAAGCTTAAAACCGGACATAATGCACACCACCTTTCATAACTTTAGGTCTCTTGGAAGACATAATTAAGGGCTTTTTTTTAGAACAGGGTCTTGCTACCCTTTTGGTTTATAAGCTAAGTTTATTATGCTAATGGTTTTAGGGATTAGGAAAATTATATTTAGAGGAAGTGTATCCGCATTTGTGTGGAGGGAGAATGGAAAACAACTTAGGGAATAAAAGCCTCACTATACCCGACTAAGATTCGAACATCTATCTCCCCATCATCGGCAGTCTAGTCTACTCTGAGAGTAGCGTGTTAGACTATGTGGCCACCGAAGCAGGTAATTTAAGGGTTAAAATACAGTCAGAATACAATCCAAAACTATAATATATGACCAAAACACTTGGCTCCAGATGTAAACAATTTTGGTCCTTTGTACTGCTAATAGAACTGTTGTGGTGGCTACCCCTTGATCTAATGACAGATTCAAAACTTGCCGGTCTATGGGAGCTGTTGGAAAACAGAATGCCGAACTAAAGAGTTTTAACCTGTATATTTTTAATATAGACAAATAAAAGGTGGCTTTTTGGTTCCCATAATCCAGTAAATGGATTCTTCATTTGGAGAAAGGTCAAGCCTATCCTCAAGAATGTAGGTCACTCACTACCAACAGCTTGAGTCATTGTGGTCTATAAAATAGCAGGCAGTGAAGTAGAATAACCGGCATTAATTATATTTTGTCGACAAATGACTTGGCTACTATGTAAAGTATGTATATATATTTCTTTTGTCAAAGAAAGTTGAACATATTGGATTGATACTATTGTTTACCTCATAGGCTAGGTTAAGATAAGTTTGAATTGATAAATTATTAATGATTAATGTCTTCAAGAGTGATCTGAAAGTCTGATGGCTGGTAATAACCACAAATTGCTCATTAATAGGGATGTGCAAGTCTTGAAAATATCTCTGAAATTCAAGAAAAAAATAATCTATCTCGTGTAACAATACGGAATAAAATGCGCCGCGCTTTGGGCGTCAATAATAATAATTATGTGATCAATCGCCCTACTTCGGGTGTCGATTGATACACAACGGATTAATTCCCAGATAAAAGATGATGTGATGTTTTATATAGGTTGTATAAAGCTCCGTGATCGAGCGCCTATCACCACTGTACGGAAAATATACCGTCTAATCAGCTGTCTATAGCCCCGTGTTCGAGCACTAATTAAATCGGTATTAATATTATTAAAGAAAGAGAAATGTTGTTGGCTGTTATTTCACACACGGTTTATTTTAATTACACCAGTAAATTATTTGCACATATTTCAGTTAAATGTTTGTTATCACTGCACACTTGTGATATTGAAGTGACTTATATTATAATGTGTTGGACTGTGAGCAAGGTCCCGGAGATCGTCCTCCCCATCGTCGTCGTCGTCAAAATGATATTGCTATTCTGTAAACATACGCACTATGGTTTATATATGACATACGCCTTGCATTTTCTCCCTTGGTCAACAAAGTAAAAACTAACCAATGGACAGAGTCCTGGCGACACATTTTGTGAGAGCTAGCTTCTTATTGGTATAAAGAAATGGCGTGTTCTACCAAATACTATGAACTTTTTCCTTTAACAGGAAGCAACGCAGTAGATATTTTAACAAGAAAGAAGGTATAAAAAATATATTTTAGGGTGAAGTCCTTTTCACCTCATTCTGAGAAACGCGTGTTTGTTCATGGATGAATCTTAAAAGGATACTCTACCTATATTACTTTAAAGAAAAATTACCTTCATCCATGACTTTTTACATAATTTAGATTAGTCCAAATCAATACATTACAATTGTCTCGAAAGTTAAAAAATGAATCTAAAAAATTTGAGAAATAAAAGAAAAGAGCAAATAATGGCATAATAAATCATAAAACCAAACCGGGAATTTATTATTTCCAATAATACCGTGATAACCCAAAAATAGGCTGCTTTACCCCCCTCCACCCCAAAACAGTCTTCATTAAGAAATGTTTTAGTTATAAATATTGTTTTTTCAATATCAACCTTCAACAATATAAGCTGTTAAACTACCAAATTAAATTATAAATGTTGTTCATTGTAACTACAGATCACTATTTTATTAATTAAATTTAAAATGTGTATTAGGTATCTCAAATGTTTTAATGAACTATATATAAGAGTTTAAATCAAGCACCAGCTTAAATGTCAAAAAGGAACTCTATAAACTATATATTTACTTTATAAACATAATCTAAATTGTTTTAGTTTCAAGGGACGTTTTCTCGTCTCGATACTTTTTTATATTCTTGTCTCAAATTGAAAAAATGGTTCTTGCACATCCCTACTAAATAACACCCAAAATGGTAACTTTAACTATTAAATAATGGCTGATCGATTCAAAAATACTCATCAGATTTAAAATTGTTTTTAATCAAAATGACAACTTGAGGAACAAAAAAGTTCTTAGAATGCTTAAAAATTGAGTGTCTAACCATTAATAATCCACATGTCTAGAACGGTTTTTGGAGTTTAATAAGTAAATATCCATCAAACTAGTATTGTAGATGCTTTGCCATTGGACTAAACATCTCAGCCATAGTATAAAATGCTATCATCAAAGCTATGATTACTGTGGGCTATAGTAAAACCAAATTAATAATAAGTTCCACAATCTTTAATATGATCATCTTGGTTGCAAATACATTAAATAGTCTCTCATAATAGAAAAATAGAGAAATAAAAAATTGTTTTGTGCATTTTTTTTACTAAAATAAATTCCTTTTTTTTACATGCATGTTAAATAAATTGATAATAATTGTACCCATTTTATAGTGAATGGTTTTAATTATGTTATCTCTGATCAAAAATTTAGTTTTATTTCAATAAATGTTTAAATTTGAATCACTCACTCTTGCCTGGGATCAATCTCTAAAATAGCAGTTTTCTATTCTTTCACTAGGCAAATGCCACTGAAATTGCTATTAATACTTATTACTGATTTCTCCTTTGATTTGACCTTTGAAACATTGTGTTTTAACATACCATAAAAAGTTTTATCTCTATTTCTTTGTAATAGTTGACTATTGTATAAAATATAGTAATAAAATACTTAAAGAGTCCTGTACTTAGTTTCTTAACATCAAATAAGTCATTCTTTGCGATTGTGAGAATAGTATTGCCAACACCAATTAAATAAATTCGAGAACTTTTATCAAGTACTTTTAAAAAAGAATCTATAATGTTATTCCCTCAGATGGCTTGCTTTTTGATAGTGTTTTCTTACATCTGCGAGTATTTTATATTGAAAATGCATGAAACATAGTTAAACCATTAAAGGTCATTTTCACATAAAAAAAGAAACTGTTTAAAAATGGGCTCTATAGGAAAATGGGTTTTAAATGAAATAGCATGGTAAATCTTTCAGCCAATAAGGTCAATTCTCACTTTGCTAGTAAGAAAAGAGAACTAAAGAATAACAAGGAGTGAGTAAAGTTACTCGAGTGATTCTGGAAGAATCGAGTGCAACCAATTATACAGCACAATTGAGTCACTTAATTATTGTTACTCGATTGTGCCCATCACTACCTCCATTGGTCAGTCAACAATTAGCTGTTGTGACGGATGGTTTGATCTAGGATATTATGTTATTTGGATGTTGAAGTTAGATTGACACCAATAGATTTGCGGGAAAAACTGTGCCCAGGCTTTTGAAAAATTGATTGAATACAAATATTTTCATTTCTTTTTTAACTAATAACTAGATAGTGCCATCCATTACAACATTTAAATATACTGTTTAGTTGTATTCACACAGGATTTTTTAAGACCTTGATTATTCTAGTTTTGTAATTTGAGGTATTTAATTAAGTGCTTGATAATTTTGATGTAATTAAAAATACAAAAAGATAAAACCAATCAAATCTAAAAAAAATTAAACTCGGATCATGTAAGAAGTTTAGGAAAGGTTTTATCTGTTATTACATCAAATTTGTGTATTGATAGCAATACAACACCATACAATGACAATATATTCTAGGGTTCACACGGTGCACTCAATGTATAAATATTGTTTCCTTTAGTTTTTGTATTTTGTAGAATAGTTTGTTTAAATCTCAATGGCTCAATTCTTGGGAAAGTCATCAGTTTTCCAGTATTGTTGGTTTGAAAACTCTGCCTTTTGCGAGTATTCAGCATTCCGTAACACACCAACTCACAGTGTGACATAAATATTTCAAAATTAGTAACTCCCGTTATGCACACTTAAAAATAAGGTGTTATGCTATTTAGTGCTAAAACATAAATATAAATTTCATTTTATTCACCTGAGTGCCATGGCCTTTCCTAGCCCTGCATTGGTGGTGGCATGTTCACACGCATCAATCTCTTGTTAGATTTGATTGTCAGTGATGAGGAAGATCAGGTTTTGAATCCCAGTTGGGTGTACTGTTCGAAGCTAACATTTACTAAGTGGTTTCCCCCTCCAGGCAAATGCAGCTACATTTGCTCTAAAATTCTACCTCCCTCATCTTTTTTAAGGTATTAATATAACTCGAAAAAGTAGTTAGGCCTAGGGGAAAATAATCGGCTTGGAGACCGTTAACAAACTTGGGACGAATTTATTTGTGGGGTGGGGGTTGAAAATGAACTATTATTTTTAACTCCTGTTTTTTAGCTAAACCATATTAAAAATATATATATATGTCTTTGCTAACAAACTACTCTTAAGTCTTCATATTTAGATAAAATATCCAAAACGTCACCTTGCAGGATTCAAACACCAAGTCTCAGTTCTAGTAAACTAGCTCTTTAAGATGTATACCCTAGTGCCTTAAATTTTTAATTTGATCTATAACAATAGTTTTACTGATTATATTTAGCACAATGTGTATAACATTCATCCATCTCCAAGTGTTCTGAGAATATTACATTAAAATTTAGATGCTTTTACAATATCATGAGCCAAGAATTATTGTAGTTGGTATGTATGTTATTAAAAAGGTCCATTAGTAGTAAACAATCAATTATTTTCTTTGTTTACCTAATTTAGTGGGAGGGACTCCCAATTTCAATCACTAGATACCTGAAACCAGATACTGAAACCTCACTGTTTCAAACTTCTTTACAATATTTTAGTTGAGCATATTGTGACGATCCTAGCATTTTATTGCTTTGTTGTATGATCACTAGAACTAAAGAACTTGCCTTGAACCTTGGTCATGATTAGCTTTAAAGAAGACTACAGAAACTATAGTAAATATGATTTTATCAAATACAACACACCTCACCACCTAGTAACATCACAACAAATTGTACCAAAGTAATGAATGTATCCAAAGATAACACAAACATACCTTAAATAAATGGTCTAGAAATGAATTTCATGAAAAGTCATTTGGCCTAAAAATTAATTTCACAGAAATACACTTGGATTAAAATAAATTTAGAATAAAAAATAATTTTTAAGTGAGTCTTACTACCTGTTTAGGTTAAATGCATATTTGATATCTCTAATGAAGTAGGGACATGAAGAAGGAAAATTTTTAAAGGTACTTTACTCATATTTGTGTAGGAAAGTGGGAAACCATTTAGATAAAAAAAAAAAAACAAACTCTAGACTAGACCAGATTTTGAATCCTGATCTTGTCATCAGAAGAACAGTCTTAACATGAGAGTGAAGCCTCAGAACATTTGGCCACTGAAGTGGATAAAGTAGTTAACCCAAAGTCATTTATGGATTAAATAGCAAAGCTATAGTTTTTATTAGTCACGGTTATACCCGCATCATATTCTTTTAATTGAAAAATGACACCTGGACATGGGAACTGAACCCGAGACCTTTGGATTAGTACGCCAATGCTCTAACCACTCGGATTTCCAGGAATCGTCCCCTGCCTAGGTCATATTTTAAGGCAAAGTCTTTGGTGGACGTGCAGAAATCATCTGCTAAATTTAGCCTAAAAATCAACTTTGGACAAAGTCATTTGGCCTTAAGTTTAGGCCAACAAACGTGTACCCAGAGCAGCTTCTCATTCATCCTCAGGTGGTCTTCTAGACTTGCGTAGACCTTCCGAATCATTCGACTCTGCGGCCGGGGAGCCAATTGGCCTCAACCATGTAGAGGAATGATTAAAAAGTAGTGTGTGTTGACGTATTACTTGGACTGAGTCAGTTCTGTCGCTAACTAGCGTAGAGTAGCCGTCATCTCAGCCAAAATGCAGTGATATTGAGGTAGAGAGGGGTAAGGCGGGGGCTGTTAGCTTGCAGCCAAACAGGTCAGGACCGCTAAACACCTCCAACTTTGATGAGCGACCTGAATCAACTGTTGTTTAACTGGACATAGAGTGGAACAAGCGATTCTCAACTTGCCTGCACAAAAAACTCGACTTTTTCTTCAAATAATGGAAGTAGATGTGTATCCATGGACCGTAACTTAATTCATTTGAGCCCGTCACATCTCAAGTATAACAATTAGCTTTGGAAGGTAATACAGCAAGAACCAGGTGTCTTAAGAGCTAGTTTCACACCACGGATAACACCTTAAAAAGGTTATATGGTTTTAACCAGACGTCTTAAAAGCCAGTCTAACACCACGGATAATATCAAGCTTATGTAGATAATACAGCTCGAACCAAACGTCTTAAGAGCTAGTGTCAAATCAACCTCATGTTTAACACCTAGCTCAGGTAGGTAATACAGCTCGAACCAGACGTCTTAAGAGCTCGTTTCACCTCCATGATTAACACCTAACTTAGATAGGTAATACAGCTCGAACCAGACGTCTTAAGAGCTCGTTTCACCCCCGTGATTAACACCTAACTTAGATAGGTAATACAGCTCGAACCAGACGTCTTAAGAGCTCGTTTCACCCCCA
The DNA here is from genome assembly GCA_902141385.1 of Timema californicum. Taxonomy (NCBI): domain Eukaryota; kingdom Metazoa; phylum Arthropoda; class Insecta; order Phasmatodea; family Timematidae; genus Timema; species Timema californicum. The sequence goes on from CABFOW010004541.1 coordinate 38,937, forward strand.
TGATTAACACCTAACTTAGATAGGTAATACAGCTCGAACCAGACGTCTTAAGAGCTCGTTTCACCCCCGTGATTAACACCTAACTTAGATAGGTAATACAGCTCGAACCAGACGTCTTAAGAGCTCGTTTCACCTCCATGATTAACACCTAACTTAGAGAGGTAATACAGCTCGAACCAGACGTCTTAAAAGCTCGTTTCACCCCCATGATTAACACCTAACTTAGATAGGTAATACAGCTCGAACCAGACGTCTTAAGAGCTCGTTTCACCCCCATGATTAACACCTAACTTAGATAGGTAATGCAGCTCGAACCAGGCGTCTTAAGAGCTCGTTTCCTCCAACTGATAGTTCCTAGCTAAGCAAGTATTTCAGGTCAAACTGGTTTTGGTGTCCTCATGGTCCAAGGCGTCACTCTCACAACAGACTAGAATTCCGATTACAGATCAGGGTTCTAGTCCTGGTCAGCTGTACTGATGGTGGTTTTCCACTCTCGCCGCATAAATACTGGTACACCTCTAAATTAAACCTGTCTCATCCCTAACTCATTAGCGTAATCAGTACTTAAGCGTTCAACCAAAACGGGCAGTAAGACGCGGCGATAAAAAAAAAAAAAGAAGCAAGACGCGATGTTTAAAAACAAAGGTTGAAAGCAACGCTATACAATTAACCTTTATTTAATGAAGTTAAAATTACTAGCTTATTTAGTTTTTGTTTTCAATTAGTAAAAATATTGAAAATCATGATTTAAAACAATGCTATAATTATGGTTGGAAATGTATTCTTCACGTAGAAAAAAAATCGTCTTGTGTTTTCGATGGTGGCTTTTATTCAGGTAACAAATATAAAATAGTTCAGTTCTCAAAGCCGCCGCTCGACTATGCGGGACCAATATCGTCCGTCACTCTGCCATAGGAAACGTATGGTTTCTTGAACCTAATCGGCTGTTTAGAATGATATCCTCATTTCTAAGAAACTGCTAAGCTACTATGGACAATCTTACACTTTATCATATCAATGCTTTCACTTCGAAAAGGTTTCGTTCCCCATCCGTACTCCAAGAAAAGGGATCTCTTGTTAACTATTCTGGCTCGTTAGTAATTAGGTGTATCTACATATATCAATTCCTAAAGTTTGTGTGTGTGTATTTTTTTTTTTAGTCTGTTTCTCAGTCTAGGGGTGAAACCATTAGAAACGTACGCCTTTTGCTCAACTCTGTACATCTTTTTAATTTAAACCGCAACTTGTTTTGCTCAATTATGTTCCCCTTTTGGTCGATACATACTCCTGCTTAACTTTGTAACCCCTTTTTAAATGAACACACCTTGTTTTGAAATAATAATTTAAAAAAATGATTAAATGAAAAGAGTTTTAGTAAAGTAAATTAATAAAAATATAATTATTTTTTATTGCATAAAAACTTTGAAAATACACGTGGTGCTGTGTATGTTTTGAGTTGTATTCAATTTTTATATCCCGCCCATAAGTAGAATGGTAGATTGGTACCATGATAAAGTAAAATGTTGAAGTTATCATTATGTAATGTTTAGTTGCTGGGCTATAGAATCGAAACGCATGGCCGTTTATCTGGAATTTAAGAGAATGCGAAGCTTCAAAATGTCGAATTTGAAGTCAAAGGTCAAATCTACGTAGCTTCGATTTCGAAATCCACAAGAGCCTACACAGCTTCAAAACCTTTAGAAGTAAAAGATAAATTTGAAATATTAAGAACTAATTTTAAATATCTCACTGAATATGACATATTTCAACATAGAGTTAATTTTTAGAACAGCTACTAAACAGTATTTTAACACGGACTAATAATTAATTAACATCCCTAACGTTGGCAGGAATAAATTCAGATATATCAACCTAAAAAAATATAGTGGTCCTTGTTTTTTTAATTAACTTTATATTTACCTAGTTGCACTGATTTAAATTGGATATAATCCTTGGATATCCTATAATTAAATCAGTAAAAATTCAAAACCATCCCTACTTTGTATACACAATGTGTTATAGTTAATCATTCAATTCCATTAGTTTTTACTATTTTTAAAATTAAACTATTATTAGAAGTTCAATTTGCTCTTTTTGTTTGTTTAAAAATTAGTCTTAGGGACAAAATAATCATTAATAAATTATTCACCAAAGGAATATTTTGTTTAAAAATAATTTCACTATATACAAAAAGTTTGCCAATTTTATACACACTAGGTATGATTAAAATCGGCATCAGGTTTAAATCCAAATAATATTGCATTTATAATATAAATTTATAATATAATATATATTATATATTTATAATATAATTATATATATATACAATTACTGTGCTAAGTGAGTAATATATGTATACCAATTTTGGTCGAAATGGTATAACAAAACAATTGTTAATTTTCACCACCATTATTTTATTATCTTACAAAATATTTTAGAACATCTTCTTTCTATATATATATATATATATATATTCGTTCAAAATGAATATAATGAATAATTTGATAACGGAGTTAATTTTAATATTAATATGATATATATATATATATACATATATATATAAGGGTTTACCCTTTCAGAGTGATAAATTAAGGACCGAGGACTGGATGTTGTGCTTTTCCTAGTCTAAAGTTGGCTTATAAGACATATTAAGCTACGACAGGCCTATAAAGCTGTTAGTGTAAAATATATGGCTTGGATAAAAAAAACTGACCCAGGTCACAGGCTGGAAACAGTGATGGATGTAAAAAAAAATCAAAGGAAAAAATTTACCTCAGTAGCCTCGAAATTTCCCCACCGGTGCGAAGTCTGTGAACATATAGAACCTAGCCTAAGCCTAATTAACCAGATCATGGTGACCATAGGTACATTTTCCCTTTCGAAAAAAATAACTACGGGAATCGAACTCGGAACTTTCAGATCAGTAGTAAGAGCGTAAGATGAAAACAGGAGATTTACATAAGTGGATTGAATCTCACTAATCTTGCAATAAAATATATTAATAGCCATTTGAGTGTATACAATGAAGAAATCCATGAATAAATATTGAAGTGAGTTTTCAAAAACATTTCAATAAATTGTTTTAGTAAAAATAATTCTAAAACAATCTTGCTGGAAATTGTGTGATAATTGCCTTTGTTCTTGGTTTCTGTATACGTAACTGGCCTAGTTTTGTCAGGACGCCGTGTAAGTTGTGACTCTAGTAAAGAAGCCGGTGTTGACAGCCAGAAACAGAACCTGTCGTAGCCCACAGGTAGGTCCTAGCCCC
>CABFOW010004541.1:42488-54628 GCA_902141385.1 Timema californicum
GGGGGGGGGGGGGATCAGGGGTAGAGACAGAACGAACATATTTTCATTTTAAATCAGAAAAAAATAATAATTCGTTCAAATTGAATAACATGAATAATTTGATAACGGAGTTAATTTTAATATTAATATAATATAAATGGTACAACACAATCGCACAGAGTTTCTCATATTGTGCCTGGAAGAACATTTTCAATAATAGATTTTCCGTAAATTAACCTAATTTATGTTCACCTCATAAAAACAAACACATTGTCTTTTTAATCACATTAAACACTCTTTATAAATACATCTTAAACGAAATTGTTAAAAAAAAATATTCAAATTTTCAAAAATAGGTTATTCGATAACTATCCAAAAATTATTTTTTATTCGTAAAAAGTAAAAACGTATTCTTATTTATCATGAAATACTATTCCCAGATACACATTTTGAACTCAATCTTATGGCCAATTTTGAAATATTTCAAATTTCATGTAAAATATTACCCCCGATACCAATTTTACACAAATTGTTAGTGCTATTTTTTTTAAATCAAATTTTACAAAAAATTAGTGATCAGTAAACTATTATAATTTTTTTTAAAAAAAAAATCGGTAAATCCCTTATTTGTTAAGATATACAAATCATATACAGTAATCATTGTAATTTAAACTCATTTTAACAGTGAAATTAGATAAACCAGTTCACATTTACTGATTATATTAAACCGTAAAGTTTGGTATTGAATAACCATTTATTTAAATACTGCATTTACTGTACATAAATATACAAAAAATACTGTACTGTAACTATGTACGTTTTATAATTTATAATATATATATATTTTTGCCTTTTAACTCTTCAGAGGGGTATTAATTTCATATCCAAAAATTTCCTTTTCCGTAACTGGTTCAACCCCCTTTCTTTCGGTTGTCAGAGGTTAAAGGAGCCTTTTATACAGGCATTTCTTGACAAGCAGCATATGTCGTGCGTCATGAAAAGGGCGGGAGGAAATTAAAAAACAGAGGCTAGAGCTGCCAGTTTCTTCTTTTCTACTATTCTATATGAATCCGTACTTTATCTTCCTCGTATTGTTTCCATTTCAGGAACAAATAAAGCGCTAGACAATAAATACTCAACCATAAATAATAAATACAGTCACTATCTGCTACAGAAGTATACAGATACTGGTTCTGAGATACACTGAGGTCCCAACACAAGGGTCGTAGGTGACACAAAAACTGACGCCTGTATAAAATGCCTCATTGAATATGATGTATCTTGTATAGTAGTGCGTCATTTTTGACGCGGTGATATCTAGGTTACGACGACACACTTTTCAGATCGCCACGACATAAATGACGCGCGGCAGAGGATATAAGCACTCATATCTCCTATGTATTTAGAGAACGCGCGTCACGCGTCATGAAACGCCTGTATAAAAGGGCCCTTAGTCTAATAATCGCCAGGTATAAGGCGTCACTCACTGACTACAAAATTAATGTTACGCTCTCTGGGGGACCACCGTGGTGTGGGTGGGTGGCAGGTAAGAAAATTATGTAGAATAGACATAATTTTTAGGAAATCTAATTTGCTGCAATAACATTTAATATAAACATATACAAAAAAAAATGTAATTAAATATAAAAAAATCCTCTAGGCCTACATAATTACATTAAATTAGTGGGTAGGTAATAGTTTTTTATTACGGTATTTGTAACATTCTAAAACCTATAATCGCTTTTAAATAATTGTAAAGATGTGTTAACTCAAGGTGGAAACAGACTTTCTTTTCTATTTGACGCGTGTTTACTGAGAAAAGTAATACAGCATAGTATGAATATATAATAGTTAATCTTTTGCATTTCAAATATTTGTAATATATGTGACCAACAATATTTAATCAAGTTTTTTATTACTAAACTTCCTGAGATCTTGCAGACCACTCGATAGGCCACCGCGGACCACAAGAGGTATCAGTACCACACTTTGAAAAACTTTGATCTAGTCTCTACAACCGCTTGAACATGAATGATGTATAATCTAGAAGGACGACGCAAATTCTTCCCATGACGTCTACTGAACAAGTCTAAAAGCCCTTAGAAGCAAGCAGCAACAGCGGGTCCAATCCAAACAAACAAGCTAGCGGTCGGCGAGTTAGTGTTTGGGTGATTTGCTAGGCTTGGAACTTAATGGTCTAGGTGTGACCTGAGGTTTGGAAGAGGAGTCGAAATGAGGTTACACAAACTTCTTAAATTCTCGAAAGTTGGGTGATAAGACCTCCCGCGGTCACACTAAAGTTTTTTTTTTTGTGCTCCACGTCTAACTACCCGTCCGGACTATCCACATATTTACACTAATGGGGTAGAGATGAGGAAGGTAGATAGTACCATGCTCCACGTCTTACTAACCGTCCGGGATATCCACATATTTACACTAATGAGGTAGCGATGAGGAAGGTAGATAGTACCATGCTCCACGTCTTACTACCCGTCCGGGATATCCACATATTTACACTAATGGGGTAGAGATGAGGAAGGTAGAATAGTACCGTGCTCCACGTCTTACTACCCGTCCGGGATATCCACATATTTACACTAATGGGGTAGAGATGAGGAAGGTAGAATAGTGCCATGCTTCACGTCTTACTACCCGTCCGGGATATTCACATATTTACACTAATGGGATAGAGATTGGGAAGGTAGAATAGTACCATGCTCCACGTCTTACTACCCGTCCGGGATATCCACATATTTAAACTAATGAGGTAGAGATGAGGAAGGTAGATAGTACCATGCTCCACGTCTTACTACCCGTCCGGGATATCCACATATTTACACTAATGAGGTAGAGATGAGGAAGGTAGAATAGTACCGTGCTACCCGCTTTGCTGGCCGTATAGTCTAAGGCACTACTCTCGCAGTAGACTATACTGCCGATGACTGGGAGATCGAGGTTCTAATCTCAGTCAGGTGTACTGAGGGTGGTTTTTCCAAAATAGTTTTCCACTCTCCATCTTCACAAATGTGGGTACACTTCCTATAAATATCACCTCCCTCATCCCTAAAACCATTTGCGTAATTAGTAGTCTACATAGGCTTATAACCCGAATGAGTAGTAAGACGCGGTGCTGAAAAAACAAAAACAAAAAAAAACGTCGTCAGACATGTGTTTTATCAGGTAGAAATATTTTAGTTCAAGAACTGGAACACGTTTCAATGTGACTGCCCTACTTAACCTAAAACTGTGCAGACTCATCGGAAGACTGGGTTTAGAACATTAAACTGGTTTTGCTTTATTTTACTAGCATGGTTGGTTTTTGGCCAGTCCCTCTTCCCTTTCACAGGGGTGGCCACTCTTTCTTCTCTCTCTCTCTTTCCCTCCCTCTCTCACAGGAGTGGTCACTATTTCTTCTTCCTCTCCTTTTCACAAGGGTGTTCACTCTTTCTTCTCTCTCTCTCTCTCTCTCTCCCTCTCAGAGGGGTGGCCACTATTTCTTCTCTCCCTCTCACACAGGGGTGGTCACTATTTCTTCTCTCTCTCTCTCTCTCTCTCTCACACACACACACAGGGGTGGCCATTCTTTATTATTTCTCTCTCACACAGGGGTGGCCACTCTTTCTTCTCTCTCTCTCTCTCTCCCTCTAATAGGAATGGCCACTCTTTCTTCTCTCTTTTAGTGCTTAAAGGGTTGCCAAGTCAAGGAGAAACTTTAATCCGGGATCACGTTCAACTCAATGTAAACGTAACGTAACTTAACGTAAAGGTTTTCCTTGTGTTTTTAAATGGAAGTCATCACGATACACTTACTGTAACATTGACCTAACGTTTAACGTAAGAGTTGTCTATGGAAGGGGTAGTTAACCTAGGAAAATGCATACCCCTTGGGGTATACGAAGACATTTAAAAGGGTACCCGCCTCGGTGGCGTAGTTGGCTAACGTGCTAGTCGTGTTGAGCTCGACCGCTGGGGATGGGAAGATCGAGGTTCGAATCTCGGTCGGGTGAACTGGGGGTGGTTTTTCCTAGATGGTTTTCCACTCTCCCTCCACGCAAATGCGGGCTCACTTCCTCTAATTCACCTTTCACAATTCCTAATCCATTAGCGTAATTAGTACTTAAAGTGTATAACCCGAACGGGTAGTAAGATGCGGTGCTAAATATTATTATTATTATTATTATTAAAAGGGTACCGTATGCAAATATAATGTATATATATATATATATATATATTTCTCACTTAAAACTAATTATTTGCTACATTAATTTGTTTCTAATTTACTTTAGATCTCGATTATAGGATATGTAGGCTATATCTTGATTTTTCGACCAATAACTTTGTGGATACATAGTTGAAGAAAAATGATCATATCTGGAGGAAGACGATCAAAAAGGTTTGATACCATTGGACTACAGAACACGTGTTCTAGCTAGCCAGCCAGTCATGTCAAGGGAAAAGTCAACCAGGTGATTAACCCGTTTAGGTGGCTTCATGGTCTAACGGTGACTTGACGATATAGTGGTAAGGTGTCAGACTTCTGTGTTGGGGGTACGGGGTTCAATCCTCGGTCCTGGCACAGATTTATACGATTGCCAAACCCTTCCTTCCCCTTTGTCAAGACGTGTATTAATCACAACTTGTGAATGTGTGTAGTGCCACGCCTCCACCGTGGTTCGGATCTCACGTTAAACTGTAGCTATTTCAACTCACAATCACCCAACCATTACACATTACCGTAAGTTTGTACAACCCGAATGGTTAGTAAGACGTGGTGCTAAAAGAAAACCCAGCTATTTAGTACTTAATTTGTTTGTTTATTGAATACAGACGACTTATTCGGTTGGTATAATTCAGGATGATCCAACGTTTTTCATCCCAAGGGCCAAATATGACTATAACTTTGCACCACGGGCCTAAATATATATTTGGTAATCTTATAAACTTAATGTAGCCCTACAAACAATACTTAATAAACATTTATTTTAAATATATATAAACTGTATCTTTGGTTGGTAGAATCTTTCAAATTTTACTGCCAAAAATAGGTTTATTAATCTACCCTAAATTTATTATTAAATATGCTTCCATAAAACAGCTTAGAGCCAAGAACCATATATACATATTTTATTAATCAAATAGGCCTAAATTTATAGTAATTAATAACATTAAATACATATTTTTATTTGAATAATTAATGATTTTACATCTGTCACCCTGGGTTTACTTTTAATTTTCATCTGGGACACTTTGAGGGCCATATGCTCAGTGAGCGTGGGCCGCCTTTGAGCCGCGGGCTGCTAGTTGGAACACATTGGTATAGTTTATCCACAACTAGTGAACTCTAAAACGTATTAACCCTTATTACACTTTATTTTGTAGCTCCAGTAAAGCTTCTATTGCAAGTACTTGCAGCACAATAAGCCCTAAGAGCCACCGCGCACTGGGCGACCAGCCTCTGTGATCTCTTTTAAACACCGGCAACTTGCTCTACGACTAGCCTCTGTGATCTCTTTTAAACACCGGCGACTTGCTCTACGACTAGCCTCTGTGATCTCTTTTAAACACCGGCGACTTGCTCTACGACTAGCCTCTGTGATATCTTTTACACACCGGCGACTTGCTCTACGACTAGCCTCTGTGATCTCTTTTAAACACCGGCAACTTGCTCTACGACCAAGGAAGCGCCCGACCATTTAATTTATAATTTTTCAAATGGATTTGTCCAGTTTGCCAACTGGTCGCCTGTACGTCGCTCGCTATCTCAGTGGTCGCCCCGGCCAGCTGGTCTCTGCAGTCAAGTGCGCACTGACCCATTTGCCACGAGCATTCTCACTGGTCGCTGGTAGCGCGGCTGGTTGCCCAGTGCGTGGTGGTCTTTTCATAGATGAGGGACGAGTGTGTTTGTTANAGCATTCTCGCTGGTCGCCCAGTGCGCGGTGGCCCTAAGTGTCTTGGTTTCATTTTATTGAACAATTTATTTGCAAACCATTCAAATCCATTGTCTGTGTTTTGCTCGAGATGCTCGGTGAATTCTGATCACACACTAATTTATTTACATTACAAGAACGTCAAGCTGACCTTGATCACAGCATAGGAGAACGCCAAATTTATTATTATTATTATTATTATTATTATTATTATTAGCACCGCGTCTTACTACCCGTTCGGGTTGTACGCACTTACGCTCATAATGTGTAATGGTTGGGTTATTGCGAGATGAAATGGAGGACCTACAGTTTAACCTAGGTCCCGAACCACGGTGGAGGCCTGGCATTCCACACATTCACAAGTTGTGATTAATACACTTCTTGTCAGAGGGAAAAGAAGGGTTTGGTAATCAGATAAATCTGTGCCGGGACCTAGGATTGAACCCCAGACCCCAGCACAGAAGTCCGACACCTTGCCCTTAGACCGCCAGTTCACCCGAACGTCAAGTTAATTGTAACCCCAGCATAAGTGAACGTCAAGTTAATCATGATCCCAGCATAAGTGAAAGTCAAGTTAATCGTGAACCAAGCATAAGTGAACGTCAAGTTAATTGTGATCCCAACATAAATGAACGTCAAGTTGACTTTGACCCCAGCATAAATGAACGTCAAGTTAATCGTGATCTCAGCATTGGGGATCGAGCAAGAGTCCTCTAAATACGTATCTGACCTCTCTTATCAATAGCCGACAAAGACTACAATCACCACAACTCATTCCCTCCATTCTCTTTAGTCCTCTCTTTCTTGAACTGACGCCGCGTTTCTTTCTTCTTCTTTTTTTTTTTTCTCGGCGAGAAGACTTGTATTCTGACGTCGCCATGGTTACTCTCGAAAGAGCGTCGCTCCAATTTCAGCGTTTCGGCGGACGGACAGGTCAGTTGCCCTCGCGCACAGCGATCACCAACACGGCCAATTGGAAACTCGCTCTCCGTCCGTTTCATACTCTTAAGCGTAAACGTTTGTTTCCCGCGACCTCTTGGTTATCTTCAGAACGACAAGAATGAAGTGGTGCGTACTCACTATACATCTACTCAACCTTTAGTCAAATAAGTCGAGCTTTAAAGGATTCAAGGGGGGTATAAGCTCAAAAATTGATGTCAATTGACTTGGTGGAAAAGTGGGCCAAAGTTCAAACCTGTGTAAACAATTTAAGGTTACTTTATAATTTCTCCGTGGGTTAAGTGTTCTATTATAAAGGATTTATTGAGTACAAATTTGTGTGCATCAGAGGACAACGAATAGGATGGTGACGTTTAGTTTGTTTATAAAAATATCAATACATAACAAGAAGAAACGAACGTCCCTTCCTCCCGCTGAATTCCAGCCATCCATTTCCTTGGTATTCCAGAACAAAATATTTGCTAAGAGAATTTATGAAGACTGAGTACAAGTCCTGCTTTTATTCACTGGTCTATAAAACTTTTCCCTTTATCCTTCGTGAAAGTCCTGTCAATAGTCACCAGTTTATAAAACTCCTCTTCTTTACACTCCTGCAAGTCCTGTCAATTGTCACCAGTCTATAAAACTCCTCTTATTTACACTCCTGCAAGTCCTGTCAATAGTCATCAGTACATAAAACTCCTCTTCTTTACACTCCTGCAAGTCCTGTCAATAGTCATCAGTCTATAAAACTCCTCTTATTTACACTCCTGCAAGTTCTGTCAATAGTCATCAGTCCATAAAACTCCTCTTATTTACACTCCTGCAAGTTCTGTCAATAGTCATCAGTCTATAAAACTCCTCTTATTTACACTCCTGCAAGTTCTGTCAATAGTCACCAGTCTATAAAACTCCTCTTCTTTACACTCCTGCAAGTTCTGTCAATAGTTACCAGTCTATAAAACTCCTCTTCTTTACACTCCTGCAAGTCCTGTCAATAGTCATCAGTCTATAAAACTCCTCTTCTTTACACTCCTGCAAGTCCTGTCAATTGTCACCAGTACATAAAACTTCGTTCCCCTCTTCCATGTCCTGGCTTGTTCATTTTATTATAATGGAGTTATTTGACGTTTCTTTTTATAACATTTCTTTAAATAACTTTACCCAAACTTAAAATCCGAATATGTTGGAGAAAGAGAGCTAAAAATACATTGAAATAGCTGTTTTTAAAAACAGGGGAAAACTTCTTATTGGAACATTCTGAATTCAAGAACATTGCTGCGGATAGAGAGATACCCTTATTGTCGGACGAGATCAAGGGGACAACAAGGTTTTTGTGTAAATTAATAGTTTTATTGGACTTAACTTTGATCACATCAGGGCCAGGGTTAATTAGTTTGGTTTGGTTATAGCTATATATATATTTATTTTTTTGCTGGAGCACACGTATTTGGCTTAGATGCAGTGGGTAAGTAGTCAATTATTTTAATTAGTATTCAATATAAAAATTGAAGAGAACAATACCATATCATTTATCACACTCATAAAAATGTACTTTCCTTGTTTGGTTACGATATTTGTCTATTATATTATTACTATTATTATTATACTCAAAAAGACAGCATATCGAATACTACCAGAATTTATGAAGCTTGATCATTTTCGATAATTATAAAGTTAAAATAAAACTCATAAACATGACAAAAGAAACGTAGAAACGTAAATATTGAGTACCGTATCTTTTGTTTTGACTTTTGTATTTTCATTAGAATGTTGACTGATGATCATTTGCTGTGTATGAAGTCGTTTTCCACAGAAATTAAATGATTTTTTTTATTAATATTACTCATAAGTTTAATTTATCTTATCAATATTAATTCAAATTTTAATTTATCAAAGCGTAGAAGGTTAGGTTAAGTTTACCTGGTAGGAACCATAATAATAAACTTCTATTAATACCACCAAACTACTTGTTTCCCGCCAATATATATATATATATATATATATATATATTGGCGGGAAACAAGTAGTTTGGTGGTTATATATATATATAATCTTTGTGAGGTACATTCCCACTTCCTAGGTGTTATCTATACGTGTAATTATTTACTTCGTGTTATTTCACTAAGAGATTTTAAAAGTTTTTAAACAAGATAAAAGAACAATAGTTATTCATTTGAAAGAGTTGTGTTTGCTACGGAAAAGGGAAAAATGTGGTATTTTAAAATGATTTTTATGCCTTTATAAAACGATAGATTTAGTTTGGGAGACAATATAGGGAGCCAACATTCCATTCCGTGTCTTATGTTTATTATTTTGTTAAAATATTTTTTTAATATTGTTAATTGATTTTCCTTATTATTTTCTTCGTAAAAATAATCGTATTATATTGATATTTTGGATAGGAAATAAAAACAAATTTATATCTTCGTTTGGTGATTGGTACCATCCCTAAATTGACTTTACTGTTATTTATTTGTTTTTTCATTTTTTTAAGTAACGCCTTTGATTTCATTTAGCATTCAGTCCCCAAAATGATTGTTCCCTGTTCCCCACCAGTAATTACCTTTTTTTAGTACCGTGTCTTACTACCCGTTTGGGTTATACTTTTAATTCCCCAATTATATTTAATTTTGTAAGGGAGTTTATACACAGTTCCGGCCGGAAAGGGGGGCAATTTGACCCAAGACCCATTTGGCTAGGACCACCAATCACCCAAATATATGTCTTTTAGTGCACGTTCACAGGAGAGGTATTTTATCGCGTGAAGTTTTGGTCACGTGAATTTTATCTTTGTTGCAGTAGACTAAACTACCGATGATAGGGAGATCAGGTTTCTAATCCCATTTGGTTCTACTGAGTTTTTTGAACCTAAATGGTATTCCATTTTTCCACTCAAATGCGGCTACATTTCCTACAAATTCAACCTTGCTAATCCTTAAAACCATTAGCGTAATCAGTGCATAATATGCGAATAACCAGAACGGATATTAAAATGCAGTAACAAAAAAAATATTATGACCTCATCGGTGGAATTGCGGACTAAAAGTCAAGCTCATCTTGTCTTGGATTCCAGTAACTGGTAGGTCGGGGCACAAATCCCGTCTGGGCGTATCCTACCGAGTGTGTGCTTTCCTAAATAGTTTCCCACTCTCCCTCTTCTCAAATTGGGGTACATTTCCTATAAATTCTTACACAATTAAATAGTTAAATGTGTGGCACCCAGATGGATAGTATTGTGTGGGGGAAAACAGATGAATACGCGTCTTACTACCTGTTCAGAATACACGCAAATATGATAATTATTATAATGGGGTAGGGATGAATAAGGAATCATTTTAAAGGTAATATACCCGCATTAGTGAAGGAGAGTGGGAAAGAATTTAAGAAAAAACACCTTCTGTAGAACTGACAGGGATTCGAACCCCGATCTTACCGTATTCAACAGGCCAGTCCAACACGAGATTAACGCCTTAGATTATTCGGTCACTGATTAAGTTAATTATTACTTTGTGTAATAAGGGCCTTAAAATTTGACTGTCCAAAGCCCCTCGCATCCTTTGGGCAGGCCTGATTATAAGCTGCTTTTCTCTTCTCTCGTTTTCACACCAAATTATGTCTACAAAGAGGTATTTGATGATAAAAATTGTGAAAAACTGCAAAAACTTAACTGATGATAATAATTCTAACATTCAGAAAATTTAGAGCAATGTTGTCCTAAGTGGAAGCATGAAATTAACCAAAAGGGAAGATTTGGAGGATAGATTCAGTTTTAAAATCAGTAAAGGTCCGTTAACAACATGTAACAAGTTTTAAGACTTAGTGTTTCATAAAAACGTTTTACATCTTGTTAGAAAATCGAATGATAAATGTTATAAAACATTGATGTTTTATAACCTCTTTCGTGTTTTATAACAAGTTATACGTTTCCCATCCAGTGTCGGTAAAGATAAAAAAAATAATTAACTTTTGTTTTCTAATACGTTGCACCCTTTACAGGACTGTTTATATTATGTAACAAGTTGGCTACACCCAATAATATTACTGAGTGCCAAATCTCTTCACTCTCAGTTATGTCTGAAGGTGATGTGCTGGGGTAAGAAGGAGCTACTGGCAACCTCGACTAACCAGCGTTGCAAAACTTATCTTTTATTTGAGGGGAAACTGACCACACAAAAACGAGATAATGACAACGCTGTTTCCCAATAGTAGCCCTGCATTTACCTCAGCGATCTTATCAAGTGTAGGCCTACATTGTTCTCTCCACCCCGTAGCTGGAGCTAAGCAGTCAGGAAGTAGCTAAAAATCTTAATGACACAGCCAGTCTTTCTTTCATTGGAATGACATAATTAAAAGAAGTGTTTTTTCTCTCTCTATATATTCGATTACCAACTAAATGACTTAGGTACTCAAAGTCCTGGCTTGTCATTCGATCAAAGTTACTAAAACAGCCATCAGTTTTCCGAGTTTCCCTGACAACCGGTCGTGGCCATCACGTTGAAAATCAGTCAAAAAGTCATTCCCACAGTATTTATCTTTCACGAGTAGCGATGGTTGGACTCAAAACCATCCTTTTGCCCCCCCCCCCCCCCCNCCCCCCCCCCCCTTTATTTGTATAAAATTACACAAACCGTGGAGGACCAAGGAGAACATTTTCCTCAGATTAGATAAAACCATATTATAAATTGTTATACAATTTTGAGTTGTTTTTGTCAATATTTTATTACAAATTTTGCACAACATTCAAATATAACATGTTACAAAATAACATTGTTTTACAACTTTTTTTTTTGTTACATAATCTAAATGAACCTTTAGCTATACAATTTTAAAGAACTTAAATTACAGTTCAATTTTCATAGGAAGGGCTTTATCTGTCAGTTACAAAAGTTATTGGATCTTCTTTCACATATGCATACGTAAAGTCATGTGAACCGCAGCTGTCACTTTGTTTGGCATAAAATAAGAGTAATAATATCCTAAAATTTTACTAATAATGGCCGCAAAATAAAAAAGTGTTTGTAATTTCTAAAAGGCCTTTCCTTTTAAAATTATACTGTAGTTATATAATTTATGGCATTATTTAATTAATTGGTTCCTTCATACCATCTTATATTATTATATCTTGAAGTGTATAACCAGAACGGGTAGTAAGACGTGGTGCTAGATATTATTATTATTATTATTATATGTTGAATGTCACCAAACAATTTTCTTTTTTTTAAATTCAATGTTCACAAGTACGATTTTCGATCTTAATATTATATTATATTTTTATTATTATTATTATTATTA